>JAVFBX010231550.1:0-10807 GCA_034783855.1 Mopalia kennerleyi | reverse complement strand
ATAAGTAAAATAAAAGCGAAACTAATTCGACATATGTAGAATAAAGGTAGAAGTGATAAAACGGCTTGCCATAACGGACAGGCGTAGAGCTATATGAACTAAGTACAAATTTAATTCTTAATTTTAAATTGATCAAACCCGGAACTACCGGGATATAGGTTAGATATGCTATGTCAATTAATATTAGATTCTTTAAAAGGCGAAATCGATTGCCTTCGGTCTATACTAAATAATAATAAGTATTTTAATTCAAACTTTTGTTTGTGTTGTTATATTTCGGTCATCAATTGTTGGGGGTTGTAGATGATATTAAATGTATACAGATATCAAATTCTGTTAAATACGCTCCCATTGCATTTACCGTCTAAAAAGGATTTTAATAATTTACTTAGACGAAGGAGATGAGGCTTTTACACTGAAAAACAATATATGTCTTACAACTTGACCGATTTGAATAAGTCAACGCATGATGAATCGATGATACCATGACACACGATTCTACGATCCAACACCAAATCTACCAATTTGAACAAGTCAACGCATGATGATGATACCATGACACTCGATTCAACAATCCAATATCAAGTCCACCGATTTGAATAAGTCAACGCATGATGAATCGATGATACCATGACACACGATTCCACCATGCAACACCAAATCCACCGATTTGAACATTTGAACATCATGGACATGATGATTTGAACATGATGATAACAGGACACACGATTCTACCATCCAATATCGAATCCCTAGGCATAACATTTGGCAGGAAGATATTTTAAGGAACAAGGAGTGCCAGTGAGCTAATTTCCAAGCCCCGTACAGGGAACGCTCTGCGGAGAGCTACATGTTCAAATTTAAAGAGGACAAAACGTTAAGTGATCCCGAGTAGATGTGTTGCACACAGCACAGTTTCCAAGAATGGTCTTCGCAGTGTGTATATGTTAATTATATTGTTTGGTGCAAGTTGGTCATTTTACAACACGGTGAACTGTTCATGATATGTCGTTTTTGCATCGATAGAATTAATATGATTCATTAAATGGCCCCTAAAATAAACTAAAATAAATGTTTGTCGGTTGATTTAGCATTCCTGTATCAATTGTATAGCTATTTATTCAATCCACGCATCTGTGTCTGAGTTATGTTCAGACTAGAGGCTGGTAAGCACCGTTTGAGACTATGTCCATTACTCTGTTATTTCTCCACCTATTTGTCTGGAGTGGTATTCACCTCTTCTTCCTTCCCGTCGTCCTTATACCAAAAGCGTTGCCTTTGATCTTTGTGTTTAATACGAGTTACAAATTTTCTTGTTTACTTCGGCCATCCTGTTTCTCAGTAATCCCTCAATTAGGCACGCAAGCTCCTGCACGAATTCATTTACACATCAGATCCTCTGGGAAAATGTCAGATTTTGGCCCTAAATTGACTGTCATTGAAGCTGTTACGTAATGACTGTAGCTGAGTGTATCTTGAAATCAACGAAGCTCGAAATTAGGTGTCACTCTCCGTATTTGGGTTAAGTATTGTATTTAGGTTAAAATATTCCCTTATTAAACATTGCATTATCGTAAGCATACACCCTAGAGAATGGATCATAAAAAGTGTTATCGTGTTAGAAAACACGTTTATCTGTCCAATATTCTATTATAAAAGAGTTAAAGAGAAATAATAAATGCAAGTTTTTGTTGTCTTATACTGCTTTTTATCCACCTCTCATGATTGTCAGTTTTGAGTATAGCAGACAATAGCGATACGCTATTAAATTTAACTAAATCTGTCAGATGCGGCGTCAAGACCAAGTCCTGTAAAAGTGTGTTTTCTGATTATGTGGCAAACCCAATCTAATTCGGTCACATGTGCGTGATCAGCAAATAATATTTCACCTTTCTTTGTTTTTGTTGACTTATGTTGCTTGCTATCCACCGCTCATGATTGTCAGTTTTGAGTATAGCAGACGACATGTTCAGATTTATATCCGCTGGTCGAGTCAGACGGGAAGTGACCCCGTCACGGAATTTGACATCTTATAAGATTCGTTGAACGGTTGTGTGTATTTTATAACACGAACGTCGCTTGTGTGTGATGGTCCAACCTAGAAATTGATTTTATATTTGAGCAGTATCTTTTTGGTGGCAACGTGAATTACTGGTATTATATAGGTCGACATTTAAGAAGTTTAATTTTACCTGTCATTACATACAGTATTGGGTTGAATTTTGTTCCGGGTTGTGCTAGGATATGAAGGAGTTGCTCTATTTGGTATAACGTAGACCATTTTATCGCCCAACAAATGGGCCTAGATACTGGTTCCATTGAAATGCGTACCAAATGCGGAGGAAGAACAAAGTGCGCCTTAACAATAGTCACGACGTCCGTCCAACTGGGGCCAGAGTGAGCTGGAAAGCCTGGCAGAAAACACATTAAGCCGTTTGGCAGTCTACATACAGGTTACCTTGGTATTGTCCCTGAGAATATTGAATTGGACATTGCTTTGAAATGTAATATCCCGGATTGCAATCAGAGCTCGGTGCCCGGCGGGACACAAAACAGTAATAAGATTCCGAAATCCAGTCAGATTAGAAAACCTAACGAGAAATGGCCTGGTTTTCTGCTGTAATTAATGACCATCGCCAATCTCTCAGTTGGGCTTCAAATTAGATCTCGTTCACAGTACAATATATTATAATTATAAATAATGGCAGTTAGGAGACTTACTGTTAATAAGAATCTGTATAAATCCATCACGTCTGCGTCTCGAGAAAATTAGCCATGTGAACAATTAAAATTAATGGACTTTCCACAGTAGAACAAAGTCATTGGCGGTTATAAGCGCCTTGGTATCTGGGTGCATTAATTATTTATGAACTCTATATACTTTATAGTAATAAGTACACTATTAGTCAATTGTTTAGCCGGTGGATAAAACCTGTAGAAACACATTCTATACATGGTTCAAACAAGTGTTGACTGCAACGCCCATAACGTTTCCCCTACGGCAGTATTGGAGATCTAAAATGTAAGGTAAACTGAAATAATCATATTCCTTTTTCACACCCCACATTGCATGCCCTAAAGTCTGTACACGTGCTTTGAATTTAACTATTTCTGGTGTGTTCTGATTCAACGACATTCATTAGGTACGTCATTGAGAATAACAAAGCAATATAGCTGGTTATTTTGACAAAGCTTTGGGTGTAAATGTCGCAGGGTTCACGATAAACGCAGCATTGAATTCTAATATATTTTTGATGAGAAAGTTGTATTTACTCAGGTTTGGGTGAAGAGAAAGAGGACTATACGAAAAGCTTAACAGCCACTGTTTTACAGCCTTGTTTAAGTGAAACTGCACTCAAGCGTACATGTAGTTTGTATACCAGAAGTTGTGTGAGCACCGATGTCATTTTCAGTTAATTTATGTATTATTTTGAGGTGTAATGCCAAGGGTTCTATACAGCTTTTCGTGACTATATGTCCCAAAAACACACAGGACTTGTTATATTTGCTTATAGAAGACGTATACAACGTTTTTACTACCTGTGTATCATACATCATTATAGAGGTTCCACCCTCCCTTCATTACACTCAACATTATTTTATTCATTATTTAGTGAGCGAGGGAGTGGTGTGAATTTGTGGATTCCCTTTTCCTGGTAAAACAATTGTCCCATTGTTTGTTGTATCCCTTATCAGACAGATTCAAACATTCATGTCGGAATTCACACAGATGTTCTCTATTAACGTTAATTTGTGACCGATACGTGCAGACTGTGTTGGGTGCTACCATTAGGCAAGTAGATGGGCCGCTATATTTGAACTAAACATAGGAAAGCAACAATTGTTCATTTGAACAAAATTAAATGCGATTATTTTATTACTGATTAGACCATCATTACCCGCTGACAAATTTTCTTAACATCATCTGTTAATATTTTATTTACACCTGGATCTTCCTTAACACACTGGGCTGAGTAGTAAGTTCTACGCGAAAATGGCTTACGTTGCAGTCATTATTGACAACTTCATGACAATCCTTGCTTATGGTCGCTCTGAGCTACATAATACACCTGTTTGGATTTACGCAAAATTATACTAACACCCTGTCCTGGCGTGAATTGATCACGCTAAACCTGATCGATTTGATTCACCATAAAAATACTGCATTTACATCTAAGCCTAGCATAATGTGTTTACAAATCGCTCAACAAAGATCAATCAACATGGATCATCATGAAGTGTTTAAAGAACAACCCTTGCACAGTTAAACAGATTAAATTGAAGTCCACCACTTAAAATAGACAGATTTAAACACAATTGTATCTACAGTCACAAAATGGTAAAAAAAAAAACCTGATAATATACAATGCTTTTTTGTTCGTTTAGACACATCAAATACTCTGCCATATTATAAATTGATATGCCTGAAAAACTGTATTAATTGGGTTTGTTAAATTCAAGGTAATCTTGTCTGCAATTGCGTTTGGGGTAAAACTCCTTTGGGGATGCTTTGCATTATATCCACGGTAAAATGATCCTTGTGGTAATCCCTCAGAGTTCTCTGCTTTGTCACAGGGTATTAACGTCCGGAAACCGTTAGATGATCACGTGATCCGCAAATCCATTCCAATGTACGCTCTTCGTTGTTGGAGAAGACGTTGCGATGCAATTTGGTCCTTTGAGTGAAGCCTTAATTTCCCATATATTGATGATTGGCTTGACGGAATTTTTAGTGGGAAGTGAGTATGGGTAATTAACTTCATCCTGGCAACAGATTCTCTGTGTGTCGGCCCCGTTTCGCCGCTCGTTCGGCACACTTTGGGCAGCCTTAGACATCCTTAACAATATCGACTTTATTGTATATCACTTCTCGTCTCGACTTAAATCGATTTCACGTCTATGGGAAAACGTCTGCCATTAGTTAAAGCCTACTTCACTTAACAGCAAAGTAGATAGGAGTACTATACATAGACTTTTTCTCAGTTTCGAAAAAGTCTTCATGGCACTTTGAGTTCATTAGGTCGATTGAAGTCTCATTCACGATGACAAGAAAGTTAAGTTAATATATCGCTTGGGATTTTACTCCCTATTGCCTTTTTGTGATGCGTCACTGCGCACAAATAGAGTGTCACTCCTAAATATGACATCACGTGATATGTTTCAAAGCTCAACGTATCGTAGGTAGCCTTTGCAAATGTGGGAATAATGTGCGGAAATGACCAGAGATAAATGTTTTTACCAGTAATGAACTACAACGTACATTTTGAAAACTGCGCTTCTAAAAACGAACTGCTGAACACGTGACAAGGGAAGACTGAAAGATAAGTGGATATCACTTCAGAATTTGACTAGGATTGTGTGTTTGCCGATTGATGCCTCCTTCCGCTGCTGTGACAGTGTTGCAAGCATCATGGTTATACTTTTAAAGACAATGTTTCAAGATGGACAAAGTGAATCATGAAAACTGCCAGAAATATTTGTTCAGGGTAATGGCGTTTGTCAATGTGCTTTAGAACGTTCTCTGTAGTGAGTCAAACACTTTCCTTTTTGAGTTGATGTCTTTTTAATTTTTAGCATTTTGGTTTACTTAAAAACCGCCATAGACTTTGTCTGCACAGTTATCAAAATATTGTCTCTTGACTGTCTTGTAAGATAGTGATGGCGCGGGTCTATTCCAAAGTTATCAGTCTGCGTTGAAAAAAATAGATGGTAATTGATTGTTACAAAATGGGTAGGACCGTTAGACGGAACAGCTCAACACATCTATTGATGTGAAAAATCATTTGTTAAACCTCTATTGCTCATGTTATCAATGATAACTGTCATAGTCGGATTTTTTTTACATCCATTTCGTTTTTTTAAAAACCCAACAACGGGAATAACTCCTGTCCTAATAAATAAGTATTTTATACTATCAAAAGACAAATCAATGTGATAAATAATAACAGAAACCCGGTGTGACGTTATTTTAGGGTTCACAGTCAAAAATGATATTAAACCACAACCAGTTAATTCTTGGCTATTTTTCTGTATGTTGATATACACACATAGCAAAACGTATTAACAACACGTATGGTAGACTTGTTATGATGGACTACAGTTCCCACTTCATAGGTTAGGCTGATGTTGATAGGATGTTCTGTGAGAAAAAGGTCAGCTTTTTGAAGCAGTTAACTACTTCCACAACAATTATATGTGCGTGAGAAAATATACATTCTGCTGCCTTCACTGAATGATATTTCCTGTCATAATTCACTTATCCATTACATCTCCCGTTGATTCCCCCGCATTAGAATACAGCCTCCTACCATTCCTGAAACACGAATCGTAGACTTATTATAATGGACAACAAAGCCCACTTCACAGGATAGGCTGATGTTGATAGGATGTTCTGTGGGAAAGAGGACGGCCTTTTTTTAAGCAGTGAGCGTAATTACATTAGTCATTTGAACGTGGGAAAATATACCGTTAATAGTCGATTAAACATGCAAGGTACATTCACAAAAAATATTTCCTGTCATAATTCACGTATCCCTTTCGTCTTCGTTTAGTTCCGCTGCATTATAATACAGCCTGATGCCATTCCTGAAGCACTATATCCAGCGATGAGACCGTGAAACGAATGTATGTGGAATATAATAGGAAGTGGTAAAGATGATGTATGTAGGCTAAACGATCCTGTGCATTCGATGGGTCTTTTATGCGAAGATTGCATGCAGTTGAATGGGTTTAAGAAATCCACTTGTCCTACTAGCCGTCATAACCTAGTTCCCGTGTGCCTAGTCCGCTCAGACAACAATGCAGTTTACAGCAAAGTTTTAAAATCACCTGCTAAGCACTGTACCTCCGCAGACTCGAGGAATCTTCTTTGATTTCTGAACAGTGTTAACGATGTTTAAATCGATGTAGTAGCTGGGTCACAAGTAGGCATAGATATTTACTTCTCTTTGATCGATTCAAAAACAACATTTAATCTTTTTCATCCATTCATAGCACTTACTATATACATTGAATGAAACCAGCCACACTGTTTATTGTCCACGGAATGTCAAAGCGTGTGAAAAGACAAAGGGTGTGTGTTAAGTTAGCTACAGGGGATGTTTTATTATACCGGCGGTAACAAACTATTCTACAAATACTGCCCGTTTGACAATGGAACACAATGATTGGCCACCTGGCGTCATTTGAAGTTTAACAAGTTCGAGGAGCGACTTGATTATCAATTGGTTGAAAACTAACAAATCATGATGTTCCATTGTCAAACATCCATTTTTTGCTTTCTGATACCGATTGTATTGTTTCCGGTGTTTGGAACCGACTGCCATTGTAACCCAGCCTTTACTTCCACAAATCGTGCATGGTAAACAACTGGTTTACAGCTGGAAGCCACAAATACAACAGCAGTATTGACAAGAATTTGATATTGCGTATAATATTATTTTTTTTCTTCTGTTTTGCAGGTGAAGACCACACAGTTGGATAGACCAAATAAATTCCAGTGTTTGACATTAACCCATTAATTCCACACAGCTTGCATTTTTGGGTTAGCACTAAGGTTTAACTGGTTTTCAGTGGAAAGCTGAAAATACAACAGCACAGCAGTGTTGACAAGAATTTGATATTGTGTAAAATATTAACATGACTTTTTTCTGCTTTGCTGTTGTTGTTTCACGTTCAATAAGTAGATCATACAGTTGGATAGACCGAATAAACCCCAGGCTTAAGTTATGTCAGAATAGTAACTGCTTTTTGTGTCCAAGTGTCAAAAGTCGGTAAAAGCTTTGTGACGTACATACACATTAGTTTCCAAGGTGTATGTCTTAACATACAACCCATATGTAAGTTTCTTTGATAAAGATAGAACTGAGTATTTGCCGTGTTCTGTGTTTCTGTTTGTAGTTTATACGTTATTTAATACATTCGTTTTCTTTGTACACTACATGTATTAACACTGTAATCCATTTTTTGTTGGGTTGTAGTAACTATTTTGTGTTATTGTGTTAATAATGAGTACGCCGAGCGGCAAAATGACTTCCTATGCGGATAATAATAGTGGCTCTGGGCCTCCGTAATTCCCTTCTTCTGTTGTGTAAATATTTACCGTAGGAATGGTGGCTGTGCTCGTAGATTCATTCCAGATGATCGTTCTATCCACTAAATACGATCTTCTGTAGGCTTTACTCGCCACAGTGTATATACAAATGACGCAACACTGGCCAATCAATATGAAGCAGGCGATGAGCTCTATGTACGATTGGTTTATAGTTAATGCGAATCAAGGAGAGTTTCCCTCGGCAATTAAATCGATATTATTACAGATTTATTTCCTTTAGAAAACAATTGCTGAAAGCCGAATCAAAATACCGTTACACGGTATTTTATGAGGTATTCAAAATTTATAAGGATTTGAAATTCCTTTCATTTTTGCTCTGCAAACATTGATCATTGTCTAGGGTTATGTGCTAGAAAAACAGAAGCCCGTAAATGTAAATTCGTTTCCGTTCCTTAATACAACTCTGTACCTGTTTGATGAACAGAAGAAGTGGTGTAAATCACGCATTTGGGAAAAGACAGATATTGGCGTTATATGTCCGCTGTGAAATCACCTTTGTGGTAAATCAGACAAGTTTTGGCTATGGGACGATGTGGCGTAAGACCACTATTATCAACTTCTGTTTTGTTACCCTCGAATATAGTTCTAAATGAAAATGGTATGTTGTCTTGTTTTATTTGTTGTGCTGCTGGAAATTTGTTTTTGGTGGAGTATTTGGTATTGATGTGAAGTAATTGAGTGGAGGTTTCTGGTCAGTGTAATAATATAGCCTACATTGGTCACATGTGGCGTATTTAGCATCATTTGATGGAGTGGTGATTCGGCTGTTGTTTGCATTCTGAGGCACCCTGACAAGGTCTATCACTCGGTATCAGTTAGCTTAAAATTTGATCCGTCATCACCTGTCAAGATTTTAATAGGGAACTCCAAAAGTACAAATTACGGTATGTGCCAGGTGATTTCGCGCAACGAAAGTTTGTGAGGGAGCTGTGGAGCCAAACGTTAACATTACGGCTTATGACAAATTAATAGTAGTCTTGCGCCATGTATTACTGCAGTAAGTCGTTAGATGACCACATGAAACGCACATTCACACCAATGCTCGCTCTTTAACGCTTGTGGTGTGATTCGCGCTTTTGGCTAAAGCCTTAATTTCCCATATATTCACAATCGGCTTGTCAGAATGGTCAGACCTAAGAGGCTGTGGTTGATTAAATCTATATCCAAGACAGGTTTCCCCTCTTCTTCCAGCAACTCTCAACATGTCTTTGCTATTGGTGGATAGATCGACATAAATGCACATTTGTGCTCTGTAACAACACTAAATGACCTTGTGGGTATAACAAAACATCTACCAACACCTACTTGTCCTCTTTGGGAAATAGCTAAGAGTGCTGGACATATTACTTGCTTTCTTGCTATATCTAGGTCGGAGTAAATTAATTATTTATTGTCCATCATGCATAGTCTATACGTATCACAAAAATGTTTATCATAGTTCACACGCATGGCAAAAATGTCCATCATAGTCCTCACACGCATGGCACAAATGTCCATTATATTTCACACGCATGTCGAAAATGTCCAGCCTAGTCCTGACATGCATGCCAAAAATGTCCTCCATAGTCCTCACACGAAGGCGAATAATGGCCATCATAGTTTATCCGCATGGCAATGTCAATCATATTTCATACGCAAGACAACAATGTCAATCACAGACTACACGCTTGACAATAGACATTATCATCGACAATAGGCACCATAATCAATGTCCTGCATAATCTACGTTTAGTATGATTCCTGTCTTAATCCCATTGTACGCAATAACCCTATTTTATCCTTATGTTTGAATTGGTCCACTTGTATCGTACGGTGCTCTCCATGCAGATCAGGATTACTAACATAACTGGAAACGTGTTTATCTCCCTGTCCAAACGAACCCGCTTAGGGCATTTTCTATTACATGGACAATTATATCTTGCAGATCATGTTTCTGGCGTGAGATTATTGCGATTGCCAGCACCGAATTATATAAACGTTTGATTGCATTTGCTGTCAAACGTGATGTCAATCCAATCTGGCGATGAGGACAAAACCAAGAGTTCTTACTGACTGCTGACATTTCGATCCACTGACGATCTTAGTCTTTGAGGAATTAAGTTTTAAAAAACGCAACTGCTTTTTTTAAAGTGCCTTTGAGGATGAGCGCAGTTCTATTTGCTGCTGAGGATTATATATCGAGGCAAGGTGGGTCATATGTGTGACATACAAACCGCTTTGATTAAATACCATTAAATGCCACTGACTCCGCGTCACACTCGATGCTGTTAACACGAGTTTCAGACTAGAGATGTATAAACCACCTAACAAAATAGGCAAATAAACCAGTCTGTATTATTGTACTGCAAGTTAACATGATACGTTGTGCCAGAGACCAAGATCTATGTGATTAGGCCTCTCTACCAAAGACAATCAGAATTAATAATTCGGTCCCGACAGACTCATGTTTACCTTCGTATCGCCACTTACGATATGTAGCGGATTAAAGATAACGTTTAAAAACAAATTTCAAGCAATAGACATTATTCTAAGCAGATACATGTTAATGTAACAGAACTATTATCTAATCTTTTACGGTCTTGCTGGACCCCTTGGGCTCAAAATGAACCAAATTTTGTTTTATCGCTTAGATTAAAAGTTAGGTATTCAAACTATATGTCGGTGAAAAAAATAAATCGAAATTCTATTTACAAA
>JAVFBX010231539.1:0-10807 GCA_034783855.1 Mopalia kennerleyi | reverse complement strand
TTCTACGTCACCCTATCTCTCATAAGATGAGTGAGGGACACAATGCCGTCTACACTACTGAATACTGCGTTTCACACTTCTAGTTAATGGACTTCTGGTAACACACTAAACGTAAAGCTAGAAATAGCAGCAATCCCTAGTGAAAAATAATTCTTTCTTTCAAGTTTATTATTATTTTCTTTTTGTGGAAGTGTATTTTGGAAAAATTCATAAAAGCATATTAATTTAGCCCAAAGTTTATATGGGGAGCTAGGATAATGTCAAGGATCAAAATGAGCATTATTGTCCAAGGGAGATAATTATGTCTTTAATCTAAGACATTCTAAACAAGGAAGTCATCAATGGCCGGTGTATTTAACTATATACATGTACTGCATGAACTTTTGCAAGATTTGTAATTGTCTTGAGGTTTTGAAACTACATGTATTACAATTAGGTTGTCAATTACATCATTCTTTCTATTTTTGTCTCCAAAAGAGTTTTATGTTCACCCCTTTTAATTTTTTTCAACGCACAGGAAGACTTCTTGGCCTCTCATGGCAGAAAATGTCAAACATGACTGACATCTTCCCCATGGCCTCTCGACTAAAATTTTAGCACACATGGAAAAAATGGCTGAGCTGCGGTCACGCGAGACTGCCAGCTCAGCCAGTTCCTCCCATGTGCGATGGGCTTGACAGAAAAGTCCTATAGGATATTTGCAAAATCCTATAGCATTCCATACAAAAGTCCTATTGTATCCTGTAAGATTTGTTTGTAAGGGGCTGGAGGGGCCACCTGGTGCTCTCAGAGTTCAGGGGTTACTTTACACCGATTTGTTTGTAAGGGGCTGGAGGGGTCACCTGGTGCTCTCAGAGTTCAGGGGTTACTTTACACCGATTTGTTTGTAAGGGGCTGGAGGGGCCACCTGGTGCTCTCAGAGTTCAGGGGTTGCTTTACACCGATTTGTTTGTAAGGGGCTGGAGGGGCCACCTCGTGCTCTCAGAGTTCAGGGGTTACTTTACACCGATTTGTTTGTAAGGGGCTGGAGAGGCCACCTAGCTAGTGCTCTCAGAGTTCAGGGGTTACTTTACACCGATTTGTTTATAAGGGGCTGGAGGGGCCACCTGGTGCTCTCAGAGTTCAGGGGTTACTTTACACCGATTTGTTTGTGGTGTGTTTGTATTACCTTACAGGCCTGTGCAGTTATCTTTTCTGGCAGAACCTTAAAATCGATCCTCTAAAATTTTGTGAGATAACCTAACACTTGCTGATTCTTTAAATACATAAATGTGTCTTTGGGAAAAATAAAGCTAATTTGCTTTAAAATACAATCTTTATTGATAATGGGATGACAAAATTTGTCAAAATCAGTGGCAAAATACAATTTTGGACGAAGACTGCAAACAATTTGGGAAACCTATAAATCAGTCCTCCTAAATTAAGTTTACAAAACCTTGGGGAAACCCTGCTCTGTCCGTTCCCCCTAACAGCTTCTGTCATTGTTGGTTACCATTTTGACTTTCATGACCTGTTAACAAGTAAAGACCATACTGCCATACCAGATTTCTTTGTGTCACTTGTCCAGTTTTATCATGTAATCCTTCTATTTTAACAGATATTCAATGTGTATGTAACTATGTTTTGGGGTATTGTGTTGCAGCTGATGCGAGCACTGTTTACCTCCATGTCTGACACTTTGACACGATCACAGGATCTGCCGCTCTTTCTCAACGTGATTAACGGAGCGATTATCCTCCACTCTGAGGACACGGCTATCCTTCGTGTCTGTCTGGGAATTCTCATCAATGCTTCCAAACATTTCAAGCATGTCTTCGCTACCAACGGGTAAGTCCTGTTTGATGAAGGTTTCTGTGGTCAACAGTTTGAGGATTGTCAATTCAGGGTAATGGATAGTCTCTGGTATATGGCTACATATAGGGTTAGGGTTACATACATTGATATAGGCTATAGGGTTAGGGTTACATACATTGATATAGGGTTAGGGTTACATACATTGATATAGGCTATAGGGTTAGGGTTACATACATTGATATAGGCTATAGGGTTAGGTTTACATACATTGATATAGGCTATAGGGTTAGGGTTACATACATTGATATAGGCTATAGGGTTTAGGTTTAGTGTTTGCACAAATGCAAATATTAAAAGGGAATTTGCTGTTGCTCTGGTGCTTGCTTTCAGAACTTAGGGACAACAGGAAGCCAATCTTGTTTGCAATGTTTTTCTATCACATCCTGTGATTGTTCTGTATTGTCCTAAATTGGTGCCACTGGTGTTGATCATGATTTCCCCCCACAGGCATCCAGTCGTATGAATGAAATAACCTTAATTCGGTTCAGCAAAAAAAAAACAATTTAACAAACAAACACAGACATTACGGGGATACTCTGGTGGAGGCAAGCAAACTCAAAGTGATTGTCGTCGGATTTTGCCAAAAAAATGGGCTAATACCAGATTTCACTTCCTTGACCACCCTTTTGTCAAAATATGTGATGAAATTTGCAACAAATATGTTGTAAATATTAAAAAAAAAAAACATTTTTGTGAGCGTGTCATCTTTGGGAGTTGCCTTGTTTGTTCTGTTGTTTCCATACAACAAGATAGGTGAAATTTTATGGCAGATTCTTTTTGGCATGCCTGAAAACCTTAGTGTTCTATCTTCAGAACTAACAAAATTTAGTTGTCGACCAGAGTAGCCCTTAAGGGATTTTAGTTCCTGTCTTCCACGACAGACTCATCAGATTTACACTGTATGTGAGAGTGGTTAGCCAAGCTTCCTGAGCAGTAGATCAACTAGAGACCATCTAGCTCTTCTGGCATCTTTGTTATGTGTCTTGTGATTGTACATGTATGTTGATGGTCAACTCCGGGGGGGGGGGACCGCCATCCATCCATCAGCCATAGGCATGATTTAATTTCCATGAGTGTTTTTAACTAATTACAATCATGAAGCTGATCTGTTTGCGATATCATCGTATTGCGTCCTGTGATTTTCTTGTTTTTGTCCTGTCTTGTCTTCGTTTGTTGCCTGTGTTTTCCAGGGTGGTTTCCTTCACCCATTGCGCTGGTACGCTGTCATGCGAGTGTAATAACCTTAAGTATGGTGTAAAACTCTAATCAAACCAACAAAAACCAAGAACTTGTACCATGAATGTATTAAAGGATGAATTACATTGTTCAGAATCTGCTGCTGACTTATAATTTGTTGAGCAAATCAATAGTGGGTTTCTTCAATGAATGATTGTTATTATTAGAAAAGCCTCCAGCTGATGTTGACTAGGGTGTAAAATTTTATATATACCTGATTTGTTTTTTCCAGGTATTTATATCTTGTGCCGACTATATTGCGGGTGTACAGTAACAATCAACCAAATACAGTACTCTGTAAAGCTCTCACATTTGTCCTTAAACAGTTCTATCTTCTTCATCGAAAGCCATTTGTTTTGCAGGTAAGTTTTTGTCCTGATATACCAAAATCACCCCCAAATTCGTCCATAAAATTACTATTTTAGAAGCTATTTAAAAGACTTGTGAATTGTGTCTGAGGGGCAGAAGATACATTTTTCAGTTAGAAAGTATCAACATTTGTCAAAAAACATATATTTGTTCAAATACATGATGTAATATTGTCACAACAACCAAAAACGTTAGGATTTGTCATGGACGAAATTGGAGGTGATTTAGGTGGTTCTTTTGTGATTTCTTTTCATGGCTGCATATATGGTTAACAAGCGTCAAGCATCAATCAATCAATCCACTCTGGGGCAACCATGAGTTGTTGTCACCTGTGTACATGTACATGCTGCTACCAATAAAATAACCTAAATAACACACGTGCAGTGTGTGTGCAGGCTGTGCGCGTGTTGAGAGTTGTTTAAGAAAATAAAAATACAGACCTTGTCAGAAAAATGGTGTCCTCTAACGTGTGATCGTCAAGATATTTGTGACTGTCTAATGTGACAATCAGTCTCTTTTATTAAAATAATGCAATCATAATTTTGAAAAATAAGAAACAGAAAGATATTGAGATATCGAGGATTAGTGAAATAAATGGTTTTAGGGAGTCAAATGTTTCATTTTATTGCCAAAATACTGTTACATGTACATGGGTCATTTTCGCCCAACCTGTGTGCAACACGCGCACAATCATTGAGGTTTATTTCTTGTTGTACTGTAGTTTGAAGAGTGTAGAGTTGAAACACTTTCAAATATAACATTAAACCCCAATCAAACAAACAAATAACTGTTTTTGATTGTGACAGATGTTTGGAGCTGTGGCACCAATCTTGGACATGAACAGCCACATTACTGGTTTGATGAATATGACGAAGGTATGTATATTAACTTGCACACTAGCTACAACCTTGATTACCTCACACCAGAGCTGTATGACCATATGAGCTATTTTATGTCTCCTGCAAACGGGTACCCGCTTAGCCCCAGCAGGGGTTTAGCCAGATATAGAAAGTATGGTGTCCAAAATGGTCATTTTCATTAACTTTTCAAATAACTAGGGTGGCTCTGGCAATACCGGGGGTGGTTTTTTCGAGGTTACCTCTCGGTTTTCAACCATTATAGGGCAAGGAACAGTGTGAAGTGGACAATCCGTCGTCATATAAGTGAAATACCCTTGAGTACAATTTTGACAGTTTTCCTATCTCCTGCATGTTAAAGTTTCTTAAAACAGGATGTTCAAATGAGGCAATTGTTCGCTTCAGGGTGTCCATTTGGATGGGTGAACAGGTGTTTGCATAAGCTCTTGAGCCAGCACACCCTGAGAAAAAATATTTATAACAAATTTATTATCTTTCAAGCTTGTGTGCGCGATTTTATTCTTTTCAACAATTAGGTAATTGGTAGTGCGGCAAGAAATCTTTGTTTGTGTTCCTAGTTACCTGCCTTGATGACCAGCGCTGTCATGACAATGCCGTGTTTCGCCATGTGAAATGATGCTGATAAAAAAAAGCCCACCAATAGAAGTTTCCAATATTTTTGTGTCCATTAAAATTCAGTGATTGTAAAGCAGATATGTTTTGTACCATGTTTGTGTTGATTGATAAGCACTTTCTGCCATAAGTTTTATAAAATTTGGAAAACCAAATTTGAAGTGGAGGTAGCCATTGTTAGTTTTTTTTACTACCCATGAAATCTTGTGACATGAGAAATCGTTTGGGTGTGAATGTTTTTACACCCCTGCAACTTGACCAATCAGAACTCAATACATTTGGTTGCCAGATTCTTTTGTTATTTTAACACATGAAAATAATATCCATGTTCATTTTGATTGGTCATCAAAACTGATTGCTTTAAGGTCATCTAGAGGTCATTGGCCATATAGCTTTGCCTTTTATGGCATATTGTTCCCACGGTCTATATCTATGTAAAGAATCTCATAGGTCGCCTGCTTGCTATAAAATGTAGGTTATACAGTATATGCAATGCAGTTCTCTCCCATTTGATGTATCAATAACGTTAATTTGATGTTAAGTCTATGAACAGTTTTAATTACAAATAAATTGTTGGATTCTTAGCTTGCATGCTGAATCTTTGGATAATATTAATATTTTTATTAAAATGGCTGCCATTTTTCAGATCCAGGCAGATTGTTTCTTCCAATTACTGTTAGACCTTGAACAGGATGTCCCTGATCAGTTGGATGTGCTAGATCTGGTGGACGGAGAGAAACCACTCAGAGCTTTGGTAAGTGGATTAGATTTGGTGGACGGGGAGAGAAACCACTCAGGGCTTTGGTAAGTGGATTAGATTTGGTGGACGGAGAGAAACCACTCAGGGCTTTGGTAAGTGGATTAGATCTGGTGGATGAAGAGAAACCACTCAGAGCTTTGGTAAGTGGATTAGATTTGGTGGATGGAGAGAAACCACTCAGAGCTTTGGTAAGTGGATTCGATCTGGAATTTTGGAGAATACCAACTGTTTGTATGACAGTTACATATCAAAATAATCTTAGTTCTAGTTTGCTAGCATCCTGGTTATTGTTAATGACCCAGACAATGTAATAAACAGTCATGTGTGTTTCAGAAATAATTTTTTTTTTCTTGTTAAGAAAAAAATATTGTCCAGGTATTGATCATAACAGGAAGGAAAGATCGAAAGAAAAAAACGTAAATAAATAATTGTATATAAATAAAATAGAAATAATCCGGGAAAGAATATATTTCAGGTTCCTAACCCAAATTCATCAGGCCACAATTAGGGTCCTCGAATATCTTTAGTCTTGATTTTAACACAGATGTCAAGTAAATAGTGCAACATCAACATTAATTTGGCCTTACCCTGTAATGTCTAGAGCTACAGACACTCTAATTTTGGGACAGTCCATAGAAATAACATGTAAGACTCCCTGTGGTAAAGCCTATTTCTCTGTCCCAGCTGCTAAAAGTTACAGGGTATATTATTTTGGACACCTTTTCCTTATTTTGGAACCATATGGACTAGAAATTCCTCTGATTTGCTAAAATGGTAGATGAAACATGGTAAACTTACCTGTGATTTTTATGTTATTTTTTTTCAGGATTTCTGTTATGAAGATGACTCTGGTAGCTTCACCATGATGGATGTCATTAATATGTGTGTGACGGTCGTGGCGTATGCACCGGACTCAGCCAGAGCTGTACAAATGCTGGTAAGAAGAAATAACCCCATTCCATAAATAGGTATTGAACCCATGACCCTCAGAATTAGGCACCAATCGCCAGCAGTAAATGCCAGCCACCTAGACCACTCAGCCACATGGGCCCGATTCCACAAAGCAGTTTTATACTTAAGTCAAAATGTTTTAAGGTCCTCACATTTCTCAGTTTTAACTTTTAAAATTTAATATTTTAACAGAATAATTATAATGTAAGTAAGTCACAATTACAGGTATAACTTTAAATCTAAGTTCAGGCAAGTGCCAAAAATATCAAATTTAGTATTTTGACTTTAGTCAGAAAATGCTTTGTGGGACCAGCCCCAGCAGGCCTACAAAAATAGAGGATTGGTCAGCTGGTGCCTAGGTAGTGGACATTCACTACCTGTCTGATAGGAAAGTGACCTAGGTTGAATGGCCTAGCTGGCTGGCATTTACTGCGGATTCGGGGCCTAATTCTGAGGGTCGTGGGTTCAATACCTGTTTACGGAATGAGGAATCCGGGAATCAAACCAACGACCCTCAGATTAGAAGGCCGGGTAGCTGAATGGTGCAGCTGGCTGGCATTTACTGCTGACGATTCTGTGCCTTATTCTGAAGGTCATGGTTTCAATACTCGAAGGGGTTTCAATCTGCAAAATTTTCGGAACTAGAATCTGTTCAAACAAGAAATTTTATCCCAAAATAACAAAAAAAACTGTTGATATTTACTTTCAACATAACAATCATTCACCCTTTACATGTAGTTTGTTGTAAATGTCTCTAATTACCTGCTGCTAATTGGTTACCTGAGTAACCTTCTTAATATGACATGGAATATTTTGTATGGTGATCAATACTTTGCTTTGATATTAAAAGGTTCACTGGCTTAATTGGGAAACAAAAAGATTTTTAAAAACTTATGATTAACTTTGTGACAGGATTATCTCCCTTAGACAATTCTGGAGGTGGTAATGCTGTTTATCTACAATAAATAGGTCCCTCACAGATATTTATTTACAGTAACTGAAGATTAAAAATGTCTCATAATTATCTTTCTTAGACCATTCTGGAGGTGGTAATGCCACGTTATATACAGTATCTCCGTAAACAAACCTGTAAACTGGATAGCCCTACAGCCGCTCGTCAAGAGATTGCGGCATTAAACACCCTCAGCGTGTCCATGAAGGCCCTCATCAGTTCCTGTGAATCTTATACGAGGTCAGTCTTCTTGCTTTTACTCTCGCCTTTACGCTTCACAGTATGCAATTAATTATTAGTGTGAAAATATTGTAGGGGTGTTTTTTTAGCAAAGGAGGGGGCGTTTGTGGAGTCTCTGGATCTTCTCAGAACTAAGGGGCAGGTGTTTGCTGTTGGCATCCCATGGGTACTCTATGAACTAAGGGGCAGGAGTTTGCTGTTGGCATCCCATGGGTACTCTATGAACTAAGGGGCAGGTGTTTGCTGTTGGCATCCCATGGGTACTCTATGAACTAAGGGGCAGGTGTTTGCTGTTGGCATCCCGTGGGTACTCTATGAACTAAGGGGCAGGAGTTTGCTGTTGGCATCCCATGGGTACTCTATGAACTAAGGGGTGGGAGTTTGTGGGCACTGTATGCCCTCTGAACCAAGGGGTGCCGGTGGAGGCATCTTTTGGGTGTTCTCTGGGCTAAGGGCCTCATGTGAGTGTTCTCTGAGCGATGGGGTACTGGTAGGACTGTGTGTCGGCTCTGGGTGCTCTCTGAGCTAAGGGGAGGGTGGTTGTGGGGCACTGTATGCCCTCTGAACCAAGGGGTGCCGGTGGAGGCATCTTTTGGGTGTTCTCTGAGCTAAGGGCGTCATGTGAGTGTTCTCTGAGCTATGGGGTAGGACTGTGTGTCGGCGCTGGGTGCTCTCTGAGCTAAGGGGAGGGCAGTTGCTGGGGGCATCTTGAGCTGCTCTCTGAGTTAATGGGAGGGCAGTTGACACTTAAAAACAATATATCTATCAAATACAAACTGTGCTATTTTGTTCGGTTTGAAGGAGTATGAGCATCCCTTCACGTCATCTGGAAAATGTGAACCCAAACATCAAGACGATGCAGAACCATAGCAACCATTCACCGAGAGAATGTAGTGTGTATTATGATGACAGGGAGGAGTCACATGCCAGGTAACCATGGCAACTATGATAACACACATGGAAGCAAATTCAGTGTTAAGTAGCTTATATAGTCAAGTTGTAGTAAATAACTTTATTGCAAAATAAGGTTCTAATCTGAAAAATAATCCTTTGAAATAGTTTTTATATCTTTTAGAAAATCAACTTATTGCCACTCTTTTTGTTATTTTGAAGTAACACTTTTTTAATTTGAACAGATTATAATTCAGGTTATCAATTAAAATCGATGAATCCTCTTATGTTCTAGATAACTCATAGAGACAAGTTTCTTAATGGTAATGACCATTAATATGGTGTATAAAATATAGTTAAAAAGGTAGCTAACAAGGTACATGTATTTGACATGGGTTATGAATACATCAGTCTACAAATTAGTATTTCAAAGATACAGAGATTAATCAATGAATATGTATGTTGAAGAGAATGAGTGTTACAACCCGTCCCATACAAAGGGAAGTTTCGCCCTAACCAGTAGGTCCTTTAGATTTGAACTATATATATATGGTCATCCAATCTTTGTGGTTACTCTCTGTGTTGTTCATGTAATATCGACTGACTGTTCAGTGTTGTAAATAGATACATGGAGGAGGGGAGGAAAAAACAGTCTGCCTTTGACAAGGATGATCTAGAGATGAGGAATGAGTTTCGGAAACCCCGAGACGCATTACTCACAATCACTGTGGATTTCTTTGTGACGTGTATCCCACGAATGAGAGAACTGCGCCGCATGATGGCCGACCCAACATTTAGACCAGCTGAATTATTCGATCATAAAACACATAATGTAAGTCAATCATTATTTATGCTTAAATCAATCTGATAAAAACTGGATTTATAAAATTTGTCATATTTTGTTGATCGTAATAATAATAACTTTATTTATACAAAGTATATACCCATGGCAGTGGCTTAGTGGTAGCACGTGTGCTTAATAACCCTACTTCAATTTACTATTCATGGGATCAAGTCAGCCTGATGACCATCAGGTACAGTATATGACTAATATGAGTGAGCCACACTATGTGGTTCCAACAATCGCAGCTGTGGACTGTATCTCACTTATGCACTGTAGTTAACAAGGAACTGAATGAAGTGGATACTCGTGTTCCACTGGTCCTTTGAGTGAAATACCATCGAGTTTGACGTTAAACCCCAATGATCTGTTATTGGGATTTAATCATGTCGATCTAACATCGGATAAATAAATAAAAATAAATAAATAAGTATCAAACAAACAAATTTACCATGTATACATATATTAATTGATCATAACGGCTAAAAGCCAATCTATGCATATGGCTTACAAAAAAACATTGTTGTTAAGATCTCCCCTACCTAAATTTTTCTCCTTAAAATTTTTACTTTGAAAATTTTTTTTTGGACTTAGAAATTGAGTATTGGAGAGAGATGGCTCATTTTTCAGAGAAGTATAAATAAGTTTGTTAAGTCTGCATCAGCAAAAATCTTAAGCATTTATCAGCCATGTTTTGACAGCAGTTCATTGAGGGGTCATTGTAACGAGCTCACAAACTAGCAAAAAGATAACAATTTGTCGTCAAGAAAATTTCAGATAGTTTACTGTATATTGACTCTTGTTTTTTTGTTTTCTTCCAGCGCTTAGCCGAGATTGTCCACACGTTGCTTAAACTGTCTCCCTATGACCCCCATACTATGAGATGTACGGGTTTACAAAGGTAACAAGACTTCAAATATATACCTGTACAGTGATTGAATACACGACTACTAGGATTAAATAGTTCATTTTGAGAAACCCTTTATTCCAATATGAAATAAGATTTTCTCAAATTTGCTTGTTGGTAAAGAATCAATGATGTCGAATTATCCACTTTTATTCCATATTGATTTTTAAAGAAATAAAAAAAAGGGAAAAGAAACATGACTAGGTGTAACTTTCATTATCTTATTCACTTAAAGGCCAGAAGAATTATTGATCTAGTTAATGTTGATTTGTGGATTACCACCTTGATTTAAGGTGGTAGTAGAGGTGGGTGGGGG
>JAVFBX010231528.1:0-10807 GCA_034783855.1 Mopalia kennerleyi | reverse complement strand
TATATTGTGCCAGAGGACCCTTGACGACTAACATTATATTGTGCCAGAGGACCCTTGACGACTAACATTATATTGTGCCAGAGGACCCTTGACGACTAACATTATATTGTGCCAGAGGACCCTTGACGACTAACATTATATTGTGCCAGAGGACCCTTGACGACTAACATTATATTGTGCCAGAGGACCCTTGACGACTAACATTATATTGTGACTTAAGACCTTTGAAGACTGTTTTATTGCGCAAGACGAAATGACCTAGTATCACAATACATTGACTGAAAGTACCAATACCAGTCTATTTAATAAGAGTGTTTGATTTGTATCGAATCGAACATAATAACTTATAATGTAAGTCAAAATGTCACAATTTGAAACATAACCATGTTATCTAAAGCGACTATTAATTTTCGTTGGTGATTGTTGTATTGGGTGATATCATTAGTCATTAACATGTAGAAGTGTACCGAACATATTTATGCCAGATTTTTGTTTAAATCAACCACATAATCTAGCATGATGGGTTAGTTTGTATAATTGCCTTCTAGATAATGGGTTATTACAGAGGTGATCGTCCTGGTACCCCCTATATGAACATTAATTCCAACACCCATCACAGTGGTATAATTAAAACACTAACCTCGCATAGAAATCCATTTAGCTAAACTATGGCATACATGAATGAGTTATGTATCCGTATGCCAGTTAATTTTAACTTTTGAAAAATATCTATAGTATTAAATGAATCTTAATATAAGCTTATCATTAACAAGTTAACAGCTAGGGTGCGAAAAAATTGGTCATGTTTAATTCGGGTGTGATCACGTGATTCGTTTTAAAAAACAGACCATACACTACGTGTGTATCTCCTTGTACAGGCGTTATATCGATACGTCATTGATTATTGAATCTAAGACATCCATTCTGGTTGTACTAGTTTGAACATGAAAGAGCACATATAAAACACCATTATTTTACACCGTCTTTACATCGAATTACTATGAGATGAACTCATTTGTAGTTATTTTTTAAAATTCAAATTAAACTCTATTTGTTACAAATATTAAAATTCTTAAGCATATATGGGCTACAGAAAATAAGTGACATTGTTTTCCTGTCGAAAGATGAGCAAGTGGTGAGTGTTATAATGACTGTGAAATATAACAGTGACAGTATTTCTTTAGTTGGAATATATTTTCTAATGTAGAGAATAAATGTTGTGGTGGAATATATGCATGGCTTTAAAAAACGAGAGGCAGGGACGAAATAATCTAAATTAACAAAAAAATAATAATTGTGTGATGAAGCAACTGTGATTTTAAATTTGGTTTTATACGCCTCCATACACATGATGTGATTTTGGTAACGTCTCTTTCAATCCTCAATATACAGGCTAATTAATCCAAACTGCAAAGTTAAATAATCAATTTTATTATTATTTGAGATTTTTCATGATAATCTTTAATAACAGTATTAATTTTGGAATAACACAATCTTCCTGTATTGGCTGTTCTTTTTGTAATCACCGTAAGAAATATTTCACCATGCAGTAGGAGACTGGTCAGATAGGGTGTAAAACATCGCGTGTCGGTCAGTCCCATGTTCAACAGCTCCCCCTGGAGTAGTTTTCATCTCTGACAAGTTTTTGTCACTTAAATAGGCTATGAATATTCACTGAGGAGATGAGTTGCCAATATCGTCAGATAAAATGACTTGGGTGCTATTACCAATTGGAATCAATTGATAAGACACGTCAAAGAGTAATTCTAAAGAAATTCTCTGACGCCGTCGCATTGCCGTCAAAGGCACCAGCCGCCATGATTCAGTTTAGCAGACAATTACGCAATCAAACCATTAACACTTGAGCCATTGATTAAATACACAAGTCTAGGAATGACGAAGATAGGTGCGAGTGACCCGGACTTCTCTTACGTCTGTCTAACACATTATTTAGGCAGAAATCTCACAACATCGCTTAGTTTTACTAGATAATAAAGAGGTAATCAGACAAAAAACACCTCGCAAAAATAAACCAAGACAAACTACTGGAAGCTGGACAGAAATGAAGGAAAACGCATTTTTTGTCCTATCGAAGCTAACAAAAAATACAATAACAATGCTGAAGTGGTTGTATCTTTGTCTGTTAAAAGCCAACATTATTTTATGTTCACATTTCTTTGTTTTTATCCTTATTTCATTTTCCATTCAGTTATTATTTAAATATATTAAAATATAATTAAGTTGCCGAATAAATACATGCAGTTTTCTCAAATTAGGCGAGACTTTACTAAACTTTATTTTTAGATCACAGCATACAAAAGTAGTTAGCCCATAAAGAAAAATCCAAGAACAGATAATAAGGATACATTATAAATTCTTAACCGTATAATAGGAAGGTGTAATTTAAGCTGACTTTTGCTCGGACTTGACCTTAATAATAGTTCTATTTTATGGTTCCCTATTCCAGTCAATAAATGATATTACTCCAATTCCCTTTGTGAAGTGGACGGCTTACCAAGTGGAAATTAAAATATAGAGAAAGAAAAAAGCCTAATGAGGGACATGTGTTAAGTCTCATTGAAGCGGGATGAATCACTTTGCCTTCGCTTTCTGACAACTGATGAGATTCCGGATGACATTGCCACTGTCATCTATTTTAATAAATTCCTAAAACGATTTCGTTGCAGTGTCCTTAAAAAAATCTGGATCGTAAAAAGCATTATCTAACCTTTATAGAAATGAATTGTATCAAATTTGTTGAAGAAGGTTAGCAATGATGGTGTCTTGGGGCGGGTCAGGCTGGAATTAGCCCCGACCGGGGTTCTAACCTGCCTGACTTGACAAACATGGAGAAGGGGAGTGTGGGGGCCAAATGGCAATGACAGATCACATGCTCTCTAAACAATGGAGTTTTTGTTCTAATTAAGCAATGATTTAATTTGTTTGGTTACTTTCTCAACCCTATGCTTTTGAATATGTATTTCCAAAAAATTCATCACATTGGCCTAAGGGTGTCGATTAATTTAAACTATTAAATCCTCAAGAATAGATAGGTGTTTTTGAGTCCTGTCATCTAGAATAATCAGTATCCTAAACAATGAAGATTTTTCCGGTAAATTGTCAAATACATAAATCATTTTAGCGTTATAGTGATTTCTGGTAGTTTTCAGTTTATAAATATTAAATCTATTCAATGAATGGCATGTATCTAATATTTGAAAAGAGAGCTGGCGGTTGATCAAATTATTTTAATGTATATTCAGTACGATTTGCTTCTATTTTCGGTTTCAATTTAGTTAAAATATAAGTACGATTATAAACAAAGATGAGTAAAATTTAATATTTGACACCTACCTCCATTTTGTGCGTCTATTTTGGAACCAGGTTTTCACTTGAGCGTCTGTCATCTTCAAGGCCTTGGCCAGGGCAGATCTTTCAGCAGACGCCAAATATTTCTGTCGATGAAACCTTTTTTCCAATTCTATAATTTGCATACGGGTAAAAGATGTTCTCGGCTTCTTCCTTTTCGGTGGCGTTCTATTTTGGTATGGGTGGCCTATTCGACGGGTCACTGTAAAGAGGTGAATCACAATAGGATATATACGAAAAGAGATATACGAATGTGAAGGAATAAAATACAGCCTTTACTAAATAAAATGTTGTTTTTTTGCAAAAGTTAGTTTCTGAATACAGTGAACACATCTATTGATGGGAGAAAAGCCATCAAATAAAAAAACAACGCGATTTTGATAATGAAAAATAACCTGTGCTCTAAACTTTACAGGCGATATATTTTGCTGCAATCAAAAACACACGGACAGGCAATTTAATGCAAATATTGATATGATTCGTCGTTTTTTATCAATTGACATCTTTGTGCCAGTTTGATAAATTTTAAGAAATATATAATGCCTGTCCTGTTACCATATCGCTTGTTTATTTTATGTTGTATTCAACAAAAAGCATGCCGACTACACCAGAGGTAACTAGAAATTCCCTCAAAGGATAAAACATTTATAATTCTCCAAATATAGGACTTTAACCATTTGGATAATGTCTTCATAATTTAATGTAACATTGAATATAATATTTTTCAAAAGCACTTTTTTATTTACAGATACAGGTCTCATTGCGTGTCTTAGCTGATGCTTTGTTTTGTACAGTATATATGTGCTTAATACATGTAATTCGATAGACTTATACTTATATCAGACTTATATTGTTTGCCTGAATACATATTTTTTTATAATTTCACTACATTTATGAAACATATGCTGCTGATTTTCGACAGTTAAATTCACATAATATACTAGACACGGTCAAATGTGTAAATATACTGCAATTTTTTCAGACATCTCAAAGATGTTAGATATGTCAGGAAATGGTTTTAAAAACTATCTTATGTCAAAATTAAATGTTGAAATTCGTGCACCGGTCATACACAAGATGTCAAGCAATTCGACATCAATATAGCCAAACGGTCATCCACATAAAGAGCTTTTAATAAAATTGTTTATTAAAAAAACTAACAGTTACTGCCTTGTCACATGCTGACGTACAGACTGTCAGAAATAAGTCTTTCCCACATTGCCCTAGGAATGGGCGAGGTCATTTAAGTAAAGGATCTAAGGGATCTTTATCAGGTTTGAGGAAAGCGTTTAGTCTGGACTTATCAAATCTATATGTCTGCTGAATGTTAACTGCTTTTTTGATGACGACTTGTTGTTAATCGCGCCTTCTTAAAGAGTATAAAGACTATCATGTTCTCACAAGACAGTTACTACAACACAACCTGTTATACAACATAGCGTGGTATATAGTTTAAAAACAACACGATCAGACAATTATTTGTGTTTTTACTATAACATTGAATTTCACACAAATTCTAAAAAGAATACCTTGTGTAGGGCTTATTTTATTAATAAAACTGTTTTACACAAAGACACAAAAATAAGTAGGAAAGTCCATTCGTGTAGTTTACAGATTACACTGCTGGGGATTTTAAATCATTGCCGATGTCCATAAAAAATAACATTTGTATATGTTAGCGTATAAACAAATGAAGAAAATATATTGGTATTTTTCTTATATATCAAGAATAGCGATATAAATTGATAATTAAAATGTCAAACGATACTACGGGCTTTAATTCTTTCGAGATATTTTGGGGTTCCCACAACTGAGTGAAATTCGATCTTTTAACATCGATCAATTTAAATAACAAGTCTTTCCGTACAGATGTTCTGTTTATAAATACGTAAAATGTTTCTAGGTTTAGCACTTGTGATATTTACACGACATGGGCGCTTATCTGGTAAATAATCCCCCTAAAATGCAATGGGAAATCTATGAAAAGGAAACACCGGTTGACCGTTAGTGGTGGGGAACATCTAAGGAAACATGACCCCGGTGATGACTGACTGTAGACTAGGGCGAGAACTGTTCGATCAGTTTAAGTCCAATTCGCACGTTTTGTTTGTAAATTCGCTTCTGTCTTGACAATTCCAGCGACTGTCTATCCGACACCAGGCTTATCTGCACCCCATACCAAACCTAAACTTGATAAGTACGTCTATCCCACAGGCAATCTACTCAAGAAAGATTAATAGGTTTGTTTCATTCGTAAATATTTTTTCTAGTTTTAACAGAAAGGAAAAGAAATTAAAACAATTGACAGAATGACGAATCAACAACTATATGTGAAAAATAACTTACGGGAAAGCCTTGTCCTCGCCTGGTCCATCCATGGTAGCTGGAAATGAGAAAGGTTTAAACCGCCGATAGGGAGTGGTCGATGTGCTGGTACCTTAATCACACCGGATAAATTATATAAGTTACACTGAAAAGGTGACAATGGGGATAAAGATGCTGCGAAATTGTCTGTAAGAGGTGAGCACAATGCTGCCAGGGCTCGTTGGTGTCCAAGTAAAGTTTGAGAGGTAGAAAAGGGTACATTGGCCTGAGAGTCACTAACTCCTGGGGACGGGCAACCCTTGTTACCAAAACTCTCCCCTAAAATAGCACTAATCCCGAACGATAGCTTTCCCCTGGACTCGGGTGGGGAGGGTGTGCCGATGGGAGACAATTCGTCCCGTCCCTCAGTATCTTCGTCCGAACTTACATTATCTTTTGGCTTGCTCAAATCCATACCCTTTGATTCAGACATTTTTGTCATTTGGTAAAAAGTCCAAGACAGTGGCCTGCAGAGTTACCGTTACTTTCAAGGACTATCCTCAAAGCGCAACTGATTCCCACTTGAAGAACATCAGTATCTAAACAGCAAAAATAGCCGCAGAAAAAAAAGCTTCCAATTATGCCGTGGAATAATTTCGTGTAACGGTGAATGTGATGGTGCAGTGTGCCGGCGACTAGGGGACATCCACTCCGTATACTCAGCACGCTTAAAGTGTAATTCGACGCGTATAGAAACAATTTATTATCCCTTTTATGTAGCTTGCCCCATGTCGACCCCAGTCTCTGTGATATATCAATCCTTCGCAGTAACAACAGCCCCGCGGGAACTGCCTTCCTGCTCATCCATTGGTGGAAATTAGTGAGCAATTTAAATGGGCAGCGAGGATTGCGTGTGTGTCCTCGAGAGAAACTCCTCCTTGAAACGATTAATAGGGATAAGTGTTGACAGTGTGATCAGCCTGTTTACTTTGATAGGGTGCAGTCATCTTTCTAAACCTGGCACTGCCACGCGAGCTATTAGCGCACACTTCTTCATCTACTTCTCGGCAAATCCGTAACCCTTCAAACAGCAGGTTACACAAGTAGTCAATCAGACCTGTTGTTTGTGTACACCACAGCATTTGTAACAGACGGTTGCTACTCTAACACAGACACTCTGTCTAACAACATTTACAGAACTATAAGAACTATGTAAGTTGCATTACATACAAGTGAGGTAGGTGCTAGTGTAGGTGAAATATAAACAGAAAATATGTATGTAAATGTTTACCTACTTGAAAAAAACTATTTTTTTCTCAGTTGCAGGATATTTTTTCGTATTTTTTAATCCTTTTCTTTGTACAGTGCTGGGTTCGAGTCCCGGTGAAGGCGAGAAAAATCTTCTTTCTCTACAAGAAAAATTAATCGTACAGTTTCCGTAATTAAATGTTATCCCTGATTAAATGTTTTAAAATATCGCGAACTAAACAAACACAGACTATATCACTGATAACGATGTAACTGTGTTAACAGACTCGTTTGTGAACGGAGGTACAAAAGGCACCAGTCATAACATGTGGCTGGATGTCTATCACTCAGACATAGGAAATCAAGCCCAGTGGTTAATTGGTTCATAATGGGATTAGAATTTTGGAGTTTTAACCAGAAATGGCAGCCTTTTCCCTCTACCGCTATTAATTCACTCCTAGTGCAAACATCTGCTCTCTTATTCCTCGTACTGAACTGAAGAACTTCTCGAAAATTACTCACCTAAATGCGGAAACCAATCGCCAATGCTCAAAATATTTTGCAAAAAACAATTCACCCCAGAAGAAGTAAAGCAAAAAAAACAAAAAACCCACACAAATTACATGTGGCTAAAATAGTATTACTGTAGTATTTGAGTATCACTTCAATAAATAATTTTCTTGTGCTTTAATTTTAAAACCATTGAAATCGGTATTATTCATTGAAGAATTACAATGTTGCGTTACACAGTAACGTCGTCAACTCGTCTAATAAACGAAATAAATATCTTGGGGACAAGTTTTTCAATGGGACGTGATCTCGGGTCATTATATCAGCATACCTATATGCATCTGGGGAGATATTCCTCTACATTTCGCCAAAATGAGATGTCGATAAATTAGTTCAATTTCTCCATAAATATTCTGGAATTTTTTTTTTATCAAAAGAGCCCAACAAGGCAAAATTTTAAAGCATGCGCTGAATATATTAGTTCAATTTCTCCATAAATATTCTGGAAATTTTAATTTTTTATCAAAAGAGCCGAACAAGGCAAAATTTGAAAGCATGCGCTGAATATATATATATTTCTTTTAAAAAATGATACAATGGCATAAGGGCCCGAGTTCGAATCCCAGTGCTGACAAGCACACATTTCTGTCTATACAATAAAAGAATATGTATTTCCCAGAACCAGGTTTTCAGAACGACACAATCATTAAACCACATTCATGTTTAATTTCTCGAGGTAAAAAGAAGCATGCTACAGGGTGTATTATTGTTAAGTTATTAATTTATTTATATAACTGTGTGAATTTATAGACTTTCTGGAAATAAGCAGCCTATAATGGACAACCTATTAATATTATTAGAGTTAACTTATTCATTATATTAATAATTCTTAATTTCTTTAAAATAATAACAGAACAGCGAAATTGAATTAATGATTCCATTGTTTAATAGTGCTGAATTGTAAAAATTCATATTGGATTAGGCCTATTATATTATATATAGAAATGGACATTCTTTATTCTTCCTTCTTTTTTATGTTGTCATTAATTTAACCTTTTCTAAAGTATAATTAAAATTAGCATAATAGCGAACAAAATAAAATATCACTGTTTTTTATACACTGTAAACAGGCTTAACCCAGAATCCCCCACAAATTGTAAAACAAATGAAAACTGTTTGACATTTTTTTTATTTATTTTAAATGCAGACTCAATCAATTTTATCTAAACTTCAACAATGAAGCCAAATTTATCGTAATTGCTTTTGACAATTTTTGTTGATATATTTTCTGATGGTTTATCATGTTCCATCACTGGGTCACATTTTTCTACTTTTCCTGTAATGCCTAGTGCTCCTTGTCCCAAACTATTTAAAAACTAACACTTCTGCATTACATTTAAATTTTCCACTATTGGAATGAGTACAATGGTAAATCCGTTGAAGAATTGAAAAGGATTTATTTAGTAGTAATAAATCATGTTAGCTTCTCCGGACATTTCGAATTGATGCCATTATCACACACAAGGTTAGTTTTGGGCTAAATTTAAAAAAATAATTACTCTCGCGTTAGGGATTTTGAATGTATTTATCATTTTCTTTCTCAAGCATGCGACATTAAAACCACTTTGAGTCGATTTTAGCATAATTTTCAAGGAAAGCTATTTAAAAAATGCGATATGATTGTTAATTTGTCAACGTTGTAGGCGTCGCTGAATTCATTAATTAATTGGTTTCTCGTATGATAATGTCCAAAATTATCTCATAATTGTACCACGGAGGTGACAGCTTTTGGACATTGTGTCTACTGAAATGGTAATTTAGTAATTAGTCCAAAACTGACCACTGATTTTATGAGGGTTGTGTAGACTTTAGTGGCCTTTTAATTGGGTGCAGTTAAAGTCTTCCGAAAGGTAATTACCGAGTTATCGTTCGTGGCATCAGTGACGGGCCACCATCTCTGACAACAAGGCGCAAATAGACGCAAGTAGAGATGGACCGTTTCACAATTGGTATTCACACCATCTGAATGACTTTTTAAATAATGGCTATTTCGTTGAACTGCTGATTGACCTGGGATAAAGTTCCCCAAACAGTGGCATGTTGGCAGGGATCGCTTCCAAGCTGCCGGTTCAAGTCGCAAACCAAAGAAAAGAGCATAGAGCCAATAACCTTTGGGCGGCTCACACCCTCTAGCCTCGGGAAGAAACCCTCGCGTGACACGAAGGCGTACAATTAACTGAAACTGATTTAAACGACAATGATGATATTAGCTAGGGCGGCTTAGATAAATTAAACACTCGTTTTAACGGGCTCTATAGCCTGCCCGCTTTACAAATTTCCCACTGTCCATCGATTAGAAGTGACAAGTGACTGAGAATTGGCTAGCAGTTCACCCCCCGTGCATGTCAGCCACTTCTCAAGAAACGAATAAACTCTACAGCCGCAAGCACACACTGCCTAGTGATGTGAAATTCTACTTGAAGCAAATTATCGCCTTAAAGCTCAGTATCAACATCTTCCCAATTGTTTATAAACCAACACAGTGAACATCGGGCTTTTCAAAACAGTACCTATTCATATGTATGCGTGGTTAGCTATGATGTCAATCAATCAAAGAACGATTTGTTTTCTTGTTTGATTAGGGTTGTACGCGTGATTTACTGCTATTTCATTTATATCACGGCGATTCGGTAAATGAAACTCCCTATTACGCCATTGGCAAAAAAAGGCAAGAACAGAGGACAGCTTCAATACATAAAACGAATACGCCAAGGATGATAAGCTTTGTGTCAGCCCTTGTCTTTAGGATCACCAGGACAACATGAAGCTCCCTACATCCACGTGCAATCAACAATGGAAATCATAATTCTATGTGAGCAAAAATGTACACGGCAAATACTTGACAACACACTAAGTCTCTGAATATACTCTATAATGTTATATTATAACTTAACGGTGTTATATAATGTTATATTTTAACTTTGCTGTGCCGTATAATGTTATACTGTAACTATACTGTGTTATATAAGGTTATACTATAACCTTACTGTGTTATATAAGGTTATACTATAATCTTACTGTGTTATATAAGGTTATACTATAACCTTACTGTGTTATATAATGTTATTTTTTAACTGTACTGTTTTATATAACGTTATACTATAACTTTACTGTGTAACATAATGTTATACTATAACTTTACTTAGTTATATAATGTTATACTATAACTTTACTGTATTATATAATGTTATACTATAACTTTACTGTGTGATATAATGGTATACTATAACTTTACTGTGTTATATAATGTTATACTATAACTTTACTGTGTGATATAATGGTATACTATAACTTTACTGTGTTATATAATGTTATA
>JAVFBX010231517.1:0-10808 GCA_034783855.1 Mopalia kennerleyi | reverse complement strand
AATTAACTTTCTTAAAGACGCGGGTGCTGGGGAGAGAGCTTCTTGTTGCACATGTGCTCAAGAAGAGCTTCTATCCTGTTCCTATCCTGTCTTGTTTCTGTTGGGTCTTGTTTTTGTTTGTTGTAGAGGGTTATTTCCTTCAACCATTCGAATGGCACGCCGTTATGTGCCACGTTAAACCCCAATCAAATAAATTATAAAAATATCCGTTATGGGGAAATACCCTTGGAAACGGCGTTAAACCTCAACCAATGAGTCCCAGTAGCTATTTTTACCTTTCAATTTTAATTAAAGGTATTTGACATCGTCAGGTTATTAAACACAACAAACTCAAGTGAATGCGAACAAATTACATGCGTATAGCTTACACAATTTTGTTTAATTATTTATAAATGAGATTGGCAGCGCTCTGTTAACAGTTTACAGTCGAATGTTCAAACAGGTGTGATTTTGGGGTGTCACGCTCCAATTTTATTAAAGAAACTGGGCATATAAACCATGCACGATGAGTAATTAGGACGTTTGTCCACGAACTCGCGAGAAGTTCAAATAACTGCTTGCACATAGCTGATTCGTTTACTTTCGTTTAACCATGAATATACCGGCGCTGAATGAGCCAACATTGAATTTTAAATTACTTGTGTGAGCTACTAATAGGGGCCTATAGTCGAGCTTATTTAAACACTATAGGTAGTTATTTAGTAAAAGTATAGTTACAAACCGTTATAAGTTATTTCAGCAATAAAACCTCTTACTATTTATGAAATAATTATTTGAAGGTAAAAGTGGGCGTTTGTTGCCCTGGTGTTCTGGGAGCTTAGGATTTGTTTGTGTTTGCATTCCGCCTGATGATTGCCAGTGTTTGTTGCTAGTGGCGTCAATGAAGGTCCGATCGGGGATTAAACGCCGTACTTAAGGTTATTTCACTCCCATCATGTCGTGCCAGCCCAATCGGTGAAGGAAGACAACACTGGCATCAAACAAAACATTACAGGACAAATACAAAACACTCAAAGGACAATACAAAGACTTCACAAACTAATCCGCTTCATATTCCTCTTAAGCTCTGAAAGCACCAGAGCAACACTCACCCGCGCCATCAAAATAAGAATTAAGCGAACCCTGACAGAAAAGCAATAACTATATAGTTGAAATCCTGACCACATCGAACATGAATAAAACCATTTAAAACGTAGCTTTGTTTTCATAGCAAGATTTTCCTGTGGTTAAAATCGCTTAGATTTTCATTTTCTCCTCCTCGTAATTTGTTATCTTGTTTTCCTAAAGCGCGACAGGGATTTGATAAGTGTTCGTTCGAGTGCCTCGTTTTACCAAATAAATTATAACCATGGTAATAACTATACATTTAAGACCTCGAAAGATACAGAAACCCAAACGAAGGAACAGTAGCACTGCTTTGATCATAGTGATAGAATGCAACGAATCTTGCATACCAAGAAGTTTAAAAGTTCAAATTCCGTCTATGTTACACAGCTGAACTTTCACAAGAAGCTGCTCCTATATGAATATAGGTGGTATTTGTGTGGTTGTGCTTTTGAACCGCAAGACCTTTACAAGAAGGTTTACTAACCGCTCAGTTACAGGCCGATTTCCTCGATGTTTTTTCTTGCTAACGTTGCCCAAATAACTTTTTATTTCCCTAACCAACCGGTATTGAAATGGTACTTGCTTTATAACGACTGCCTGTAAGGAGATCTTTCTCTTCCATATTAAAGAGTTTTAGACCGCCTGGTCATTGGTCGTTTATAACGTCGTTAATTTTCAAATAAACTAGTAACCCGAAAACAGGTGGATTTAAGACATTTGTATTATATATGATAATAAATAAAGTGTAGTGCATAGAATACTGTTTGACAAATATAAAATCGTGTCCGTCATCAAAATTATACTCCAGTCTGTTAAAAACACCTCTGCTTTTCTTCAAAATCCCACAAGTCCGGATTGCTTTGAATGACGCAGCTGTTTTTAGAGTAGGTAAAGGTGGTTTGGTTTATTGATATATAAAGGGAAGTGCATAGAAAACTGTTAGACAATTATAAAATCATGTCCGCCATCAACACACACGAGTTAAAAAAAACCGGTACTGTTCTTCATATGACGGCGTGCAAGTCCAATGGGTTGTGGAAAACACCTTCGACAACACTGGAAACAAATGCTGACACAACAACACAACCACAGGACACCACTGGTAACCAAGACAGCACAACCACAAGATACCACTGTAACCAAGACCGCAAAACCACATGATGCCTCTGGTAACCAAAACAGCACAACCACATGATACCACTGGCAACCAAGACAGCACAACCACAGGATACCACTGGTAACCAAGACAGCACAACCACAGGATACCACTGGTAACCAAGACAGCACAAACACAGGATACCGCTGGTAACCAAGACAGCGCAACCACAGGATACCACTGGCAACCAAGACTGCACAACCACAGGATAACGCATATACAAGACGACACAACCGTAATATACCACTGGTAACACATACAGACAAGACAGCGCAGTCCCGAGACACCATAAGTAATACATACAGATAAGACGACACAGACACAAGACACCATTGGTAACACTTACAGACAAGAATGCACAACCACAAGACACCACTGGTAACGCAAACAGACAAGACGGCACAACCACAATACACCATTAGTAACACATACACGCAAGACGGCACGACCACAAGACACCATTGTTAACACATACAGACAAGATGGCACAACCACAAGACGACCCAACCCCAAGACACCCTTTGTAACAAATACAGACAAGAAGGCACAACAACAAGACACGATTGGTAACACATACTGACAAGAAGGCACAACCACAAGACATAATTTGTAACACATAGAGAAGAACACATACATACAAGACGACACAACCACAAGACACCATTGGTAAAACATACAGATAAGAAGGCACAACCACAAGACACAATTTGTAACACATAGAGAAGAACACATACATACAAGACGACACAACCACAAGAAACCATTGGTAACACATACAGATAAGAAGGCACAACCACAAGACACCATTGGTAGCACATACAGACCAGAGATAAGACGCAAAAACGAAGACGTAATAACCTATCGGATTCTTCTTTCGCCTTGGCCCCGAGACCTCCGGGGTAATAGGATCGTAGTTCCCTCCAATCTGCCGCCACTCTAGTGGGAGACGTCTTAAAAACGGACATTGTGGTGTTTTACAAATACCTCCACATTAGTTAAGATAGGTACATTGATATATATTTTTTATTGTACATATCTTTTGAATAAACGAAGAGAGAATAATTGTTTGCCTCCTCCAGCATTCGAACCCGGAACCTTTGGTTTACAGGCCCAACACTGAGCTACAGGGGCTCACGGCAGAATGAGTGTCGAAGTCTAACCACAAGATTTTCTCTATATGTACTCAAGTATAGTTAATCATCCGCATCTGTGATTTCTTTTAGATTTTCGAATTAAAAAAAAAAATATATCAGTATTTCTCGTCCTTAATATACAAATAGCTATTGCATGCCATCGTTGTGTATTTGTTATTATCCAAATCTATTTTGCTCGAACGTGTACCCATTGTCTTGGGGCCTCAGGTAGAGCTTACCTGTGAATGACAAACCTTTAATTCATTGACCAGTGACACATGGCGACATTAGAATAGACAGTTTATCACAGTGTTCGGCTTCTACATGGTCACGTGGATACACCATGGTGACCATGTTAATGCTTGTTCTTCAGATAGGAACACTAATTATGAGGGTCAGAGAAAGCAGATACCAAATATTGTTCTGGGAGTCGATTGTTCTTGTATAAGGTTGCTGTTATTTCGTTGTTCTGAGAACCTTTGCAATAATACACAGAATGTCTGATAAGTCTTCAATGTCACTAAACAAGAATGGTCAATCAAAGAAATCCCGCCACAAGAAGTCCATTGAAACACGGAGAAGTAAGGAAGACCTCTTCTCGAAACAAGAAACGAAACCAACTATTTCAACAAGACAAAAGCCAGCACAGTCAAAGAAAAAATCCACCAAGAACAGCGCCACTGGAAATGATGGTAAAGCAAACCTGCCAAGCTGTGATCAGAATACCATTCGAACCAAAACCACTTTTGTAAAGCAGCTAGTTCGAGAAACTCTTTGTCAATACGACGAGAGTATAGTGGAATCAACGGACGGACTTTTCGAAAACAGAACCGGAGTATTTCTAGGAGAGCTTCAGTTCGAGGAGGAGTCCGAATGTTCTGAACTATTGACGGAATCGTTCGGCCGGAGACACGTACATAAGACGGTTAGCGATTTATTAGTATTCCTTTCAATTTATTTTCAATGGTTCCATGTGATAGCACAAAATGTAAACAGGTGCTATTTAATTATGCTAAAATATAAATGTGTGAGATTTATACATCGTTGTTCAAAAATACGTTGAATCCATGCTAAAAGTACACCAAATATAGCCGAATCAACTAAGCAAGCAAATCAGATAATTTGCGAAAACATTTGAGATACTGGCAAAGAGGCATTTGTGACTGGCAAATAAACAACCATTTAGCAACTCCAAGGTTCCACCTACTAACAACACACATCCCCTATTAACCACTTTCGGCCCCAATGGATTAAAGTAATATACAATTAATGACAATATAATTTGATTAACAGGCATTGACTAAATTCCGAAAAATGGTAAAATATGTGATGACGGCACAGAGAATGACCAGACGGTAAGAAAAATTATCAGTATCGATCGTTTGATAGATTCTAATATTAACAGATCGATTCTATAATAGAAGCCTATTTAACTCGTTTATTTAACTATTTAACTATTCATTACTTGACAAAATAACACGACGTAGTAAATTAAATTGTCAGGCTATGGGACTAATGTTGCCAAATTGATCAATATATATAAATCAAGATCATACAATTATCACTTTTTTTCAAGTTTGCAATGATCGTTAGATTTACATTAGTTGTTAAGGATAGAAATATATTTCTAGAACTATTTAAATTTTTCGATTCCTAGGTATATCTATATTCAGCATAGTAGCGTTACTTACTAACATAGTAGGCTGTGACGTATTGTAAAATCTGCTTTTATATTGTTCCAGTTCCCGTCATGATGTTCGTAAACCAAGCCGCGAGGACACGATGTTCTTGTACCTGAGCTTGACTGATTCCGCTTCCCAGTCTGACGATCATTCGGACAGGCCTTTGTTTGATTTAACACCTTTCAAATCTATTGGAGAGGTTCGTGGTTTATTGGTGATCAATAATTCGAAAAGCAGTAATACGTTCTAATTCCGTATTTGATTCATAATGTTAATTGAACTTGAACTCATATAATTGGTCCTAGCGTCGATTTTCTCAAGCCGTTATTGTAACGCTGCCATTGTTTGTTTCCACGATCCCTGTAATAAGAATTACCGCTGTATCAGCTTACATAAATATGCACCATCAGTATAGTGTCAAATTCCCCGTGTTTAATATTGCCAACAAAGTAGTGCCTGTCTGCCGTCTTTCTTATTTTAATGCCATTATTTATTTATTTTTTTAAATTTTCTCTGACAGAAAAACTTTTCTCTTTCGGTGAAGAGTGTACTGGAGATAGAGCACACGGCGAGGACGGAACACCAAGTTACCACGGTCTGTCATTTTACATTCCTCACAATACGGAATATCTGTTCTATCATCAACAATAAAGAAATTGTCGTAGAAACCATGACTTATTTACATTATGATCTGCAGCATGCTCTAAACGAAACTAACAAACTTGTTTAGTCATTTCTTGCGAAAGTAAAGACTTATATTGAAATCTCTCAGATTAATATGAAAGACTAAGATATGATATGTTTAATAGATGATGCACATGCTGCGGACCTTTGCCAAATTCTCCAGTTATCCATACCAGATACAACGGGGTATTTGTCGACAGGGATGGTACGCCAGGTGAGAAGAACAACTTACAATACTCACGTCATGTGTATACCTCAATATAGGGTCGTAGTGTTCTGTCAGAGCTGACTACAATAGGTGTTTATTAAAGTTTGGCTGCATGCTTTCATAACTACGTAGGTAAATGTCTCGTGACATGTGCGCTTTGTATATTCCTAATAAGGTGGACTAAGCTGTACTATTATTAAAGCTAACAGGTAATTATGGATAGTAATAGTATATGCCATATAAAGCATTTATCGGTACTATAATTTGACATCAACAGTTATTCTGGTTGGTATATGTGTCCATAAAAACGTCCACATTTGATACCCTTTCAGATTCGAGGGAGCCAGAGTGATTTGCAGAGAAGGAAACAAGGCTGAATATTATTATCTTATATTATCTGGAGTTGGTAAGTTACCTCTTCATCCATTATAACAAATATCTATATCATGACAAGTTACAGGCATGTTACTTCTTCATTCAGTATAACAAATATCTATTTCATGACAAGTTACAGGCATGTTACCTCTTAATTTAGTATACCAAATATCTATTTCATGACAAGTTACAGGCATGTTACTTCTTAATCCAGTATACCAAATATCTATATCGTGGCAAGTTACAGGCATGTTACTTCTTCATTCAGTATAACAAATATCTAAATCATGACAAACTGCAGGTATTATGCTTCTTAATCCAGAATAGCACATATCTCTCTCATAGCAAGTTACAGGTAAGTTACTTCACCATCCAGTATAACACATATCTATATCGTGGCAAGTTACAGGTATAATACTTCTTAATCCAGAATAACAAATAACAATATCATCACAAGTTACAGGTAAGTACATGTAACTTTTTCATCCAGTAAACAAATGCATATATGATAAATCATGGCAAGTTGCAGGCATGTTACTTCTTAATCCAGTATAACAAATATCTGTACCATGCTAAATTACAAGTAAGATTCTGCTTCATCAAGTAAAACAAATGTATATATCATGAAGTTATAGGTAAGTTGCTTCTTCATTCAGTAAAACAAATATCTGTATCATGCCATGTTACAGGTATAAGATACTTCTTCGTCTCGTTAACATATTGGCTCTACAGAAACTTGTAGGTATCAAGCAGTTAATGATCGGTGCTGACTGGCTCGGCTTGTCATTATAATCCACCCACACTCGAAGATTGGAGACTTTATCTTTGCATCTCTTTATATACTGAAAAAAAGGATAAGCGCTCCGTCAGGGGCTGTAATGGATGGAGCATATTGGAACAATAGAATATGACATACCTATCAATATATGTGCTATTCTTTGTTTCAGCGGTCACTCATCGAACGGTAGAGGAGAAGTCACGTGGCAAGACTTCTCGGTTATTGAGGAGAGGAGATACCATTGGGGTAAGCCTTATACGCGTCCAGTTAAGATGCTCTTGTTCAATATTTAAGAGCTTTTAACTCTTTGAGCACAATCTCTATAAACTCTGCGTTACATAAAAATAAAGGCATTAACTAAAGCAAAAGTTTTAGTAAACTTGCAATATATACAATTAAATCATTTATAGACTCGCTATGGTTCCTTTTTCACTCAGTCCGAAAGAAAGCAGGCCCTGATAGCCAGAGATCCGAAGTCGGATCTTGGTGAAGGCAGGCAAATATATATTTATATGTCTCTAGAATAACAATTTATGACAGTTCCCCAGTTTAATCTATGTAAATTCCGTCATATGACAGACATTGTTTATATTGCAGGAGAAGGAGATATTAACCCTGGCTGATCGCGACGCCACAGTGATATCACGCGAACCCATCGAGGTGCTAGGAATCGACGGAGATGTAAGTTAGTCATACCTCAAGTCTGGCAACACAAACTTATTTAATCGTTTACGATTTACCATGTTTCTTCTCTAAATATATGGCTACCCTAATGTGTGGGTATTTATTATATTAACTTGTATCACCCCTGCCATATATCATCAAACCATTCAGTTCGTTGAACGTGAAGTGCGTACAAGTTGGAACAAATATAAGAAGGGATAGGCAACGGATCTCTTCCGTTGAAGGGATAGCCAACGGAAAAATGTAGAAAAAGAAGGAAAACAGTGATAGGTATTTTTAAGTTGGATAAAACCATCTTCCTCAGACTAGACGGGAAAGACTATCGTCGTATCTAGCCTCTCTTCAATTCCTACCGTACCCTCACCGAGGCATGTTGATGTATTTATATATATGCACACCAACTTAACCGATTGCCTAGTCATGACACCGTCGTCAACACGTTAATTGACAGTGGCGCCACGCTTCTGTGTTGTAGACATTTGTAAACGACTTTCTAATAGGTGTTTTGCGTATATAATAGTCCAATGAAACGTTTATCATGTACGTTAGTTGTGGCAAGGGTGAACATGCGTAAGTCTGGTTTTCTGCATTGCGACCGTTGCCTTGAGAGGATGGGTTAAACAAGTCTGAATATAATGAGGCCGTTTGCGACTCTCTAAGTTTAAAGCAGGGTACTTAGTTCTTAGCATGGAATCTATACTACATTATTACAAAGATAGTTGTGAAAAGTCTAATTTTGTTTTTACACACAAGTGGCGTACGGGTACAATACCTATAGAAATAGTCAGTACACTGTTTTGTTTTATGATTGCAATAACTCTATTTCATGTTTTAGGAATTACAAAACATCTTCCGATCAGCTGGAACATTAGACCATCTGGATTTTCTCAGGTATGGAACATTATTTCACAAAATACACTCTTATTAGTTAAACTGGATCGAACAGATCTGTGGGCTGGAACCGGATCATTTTGTTTCTTTTCTGCTCGCGGCCATCGAGGAATCACTCTATTTAACAACCAAGCCGGATTCATTATAACTTCTTTCCTTGTCTACAAACACAACTAAGATATGTGCGTTTGTTTTCTCACTCTCGCCTAATTAACTTTTTAACATTCACGGGGAAAAATACGTATAAATTTTGTGCTTGTCGGAAAAAAAGGCAATAAAACTTTTTAGCCTTTCTTATGTTTTTATTTTAAAAATAGGGTTTCTTAAGTTTATTAATACAAATAAATTAGAGGGTGTTGACATGTTTAGACGCCAAAGGCATAGCTCTCAAAGTTTGACGTTTTTATATCATTTGCAGAAGTATACCCGATATTCAACTCTTTCCCTTGACGTTATTACAAGCTTATGACTTCTCCTGCTCGGCCCATTACTATAGGTACTTAATTCGGTTTGGCTAAGATTCTAATGATTTTTTTGACGGTTTTAATTGGCCGAGAATGCTATATTAACTGAGGCGAGGTTGCTTGGAAATGTATCTTAAAGCTACAGAGAATTATTAGTTATTGAGAATATCATGCTTTTGTAAAAAAAAAAAACAATTAAAAAAAAAGCCTTATTGTATATATTAATAACCATCTTTCTATTGGCATGTGGGTGGGTGCAACAAAATTGTTATTAATTAGTTTTCACGGCCTTTTTTTTCTATATACAACTGTGAACAAATACTTGTAAGGTCTGATACCATGTTTTGTTTTAGACGTGGCTCTGTGATTGTTAAAGACAGCAACGAGGCAGAGTGGATTTATATCGTGAAAACGGTATGTTTTTAGTTTAAAGATCTACCAACGCAATTTAGGGCTTTACATGGCACGACGTTTAGTACCTAACGAGAAATTATGGCACATCTGTTAAATTTCTATACCAAATAAGTAAGATTCCGAGAAATCGTGGATATCGCACGGGTGGCATGCGTTTGTAGTAACCAGAAATTCCAAGGATCTCGTGCTATGTCGTTCACTCCAATCAAGAGACGCCTGGATATAGGCCTAGGCCTCGATGGTACACTAAGCTAGTTTGAAATCGTTAGCGCTTGTGTTTTTCTTCTACCGAAAGTGGAAGGGCCTTGTAAATCCCACGCTTGTATCAAGAAAACATTTTGTTGCTCTTGTCATACTGTTTCCCCGAAAACGTGAGCTAAAAATGGAGTCGTTACACAGTGAACATCAATTGGACTTCCAAATTGAATAAATTGAATAAAACATGAAGTATAACGATTCAATCTGAATTGAAGCTCCCCATGCGCCACACATAGCGAAGAAAGAATGCAAAGGCACATAATACGGTAGGCACAGTAACCTGAAACGATATTAAAATGACTATAGGTTGACATAATCATGCATTAAATACATTTCTGCACCAAACTGAAAGCCATGTTGGCAAATAGTTCTTAGAGGAAAATGAAAATTAGGCCAGATGAACATGGAGCTGGTCTAACTATACACACTTTTTTCTAACTGCAGGGTTCCTGTCAGGTCTATAAGGCTATAAAGGTACCTGACGAGTCTCTCGAGGAGAATGATCATGTATACAGGGATCCGGAGGACGGCGTGAGGTTACCCAAAATACTGCCTGATGTCCATCCACCCGGCCACCAGGCACCTTACAAACACGGACATCGAACCGTTCATCCTGCGATACAGAGAGGTATGCATCCAGTGTTAACGATTGAGATAATACACGTGCTTCTCAGTCTAGTTAGTTCAGAAAATGTGTTCGTATGTGAATGTGTTTTAATGTAGACAACCCCTTCGAGGTCAGATTGTTTACTTTTTATCCCCCGCCGGCAGGCCGAAGGGGGATTATGTCGTGGCGTCGTCCGTCCGTCCGTCCGTCCGTCTGTCCGTTCGTCCCGGAACCTTCTGTAATCAACTCCTTCTACAATTGTTAATGGAATTTTTTCAAACTCTATAGATATGATCCATACCATTTGGTGTTACGCATATTGAAATTTCGATTCTCTCAGAGAATTTTTACAAGAGTTACAGCCCTT
>JAVFBX010231506.1:0-10810 GCA_034783855.1 Mopalia kennerleyi | reverse complement strand
CTGACTAATGTGACAAAGTAGACCAAAGACACACCTCCGAGACACGACAAGATACGCATGTTTAAGTTTCTATATTTCGGTTTATTAAACCATCTTCATTCCTGATGATGGTTTAATAAACCGAAATATAGAAACTTAAACATGCGTATATTGCCGTTTCTGAGAGTTGTGACTTTGGTCTAAATGTCTTTAAGACGAGCTTAAAGATAAATACAGTGTCCCATCTGGTTCCATTAGTTCCATGTTGTGTGTTATTGATATTGTTAGGATTCGAGATTTCTCGAGAAATTGGTTTATGGGGAGTTATCCTGTGTAAACTCTCTGGTTCACTGATAGTCCTATTGTAATCCGACACGAGGAATAGGATGGACAACGACATGCATATTCATCTGTTTTCATATTTTTGTCGTTTATAGTCAGGTTGTTCCACGAGTACTATGGAAAAGAACCGATATGACTTGAACTGACCTACATGAGACGACCTCTCATCTATCATCTATTATATTACAGAATACGTTTCCTTTGGATAAAGACAAGTAGGTTCCACATGTACACTGTGGCAGATTAAGCTACAGCCTTAAAACGAACCAGAGCGTGTAATCAGTCCGCATCCGACTTCCATGCGGAGCCCATAACTCGATGTTATAGGTTTAACGGCTTAGTATAGTTTTATATCCCAATCGATATAATTATGTAACATTGTATGAGGCAAACATGCCCTGCTTGTTTGCAAAATATGGAAGTTACTGGTCGGTCTATACATTCACGGCGTGGCGAAAGAGAGACAAAACACGGGTTGTCAAGAGATCATGGAATCGTATGTCCAAATTTTTAACAAGGGTACTTGGCGTTTTTAGGTTAACATTGAAATGTCAAATGTCCCGGACTGTTCAGTGCTCCTTACAATATTGGGCAGTATATACTGTATTAATTAAATCATGACATAATTGCCTGAAAGTGCAAAAAATTGAAATTAAACCGTTATGTTTGCTCTGTTTTTGTATCTCTAAATAAAGCTTCATGATAGGATATACTATTAGAGATACATCTACGGCAGATTCTAGCCGGTTATTTTCGGCCGCTTGGCCGTTCTGAAGAGATAGTCTGCAAATAAATAGCACACAATGGATAGGTTTCAAGAAACAAGTCCTATAAAGCAAATGAGTTTCTATTACGGAGGCAAACACTTAACCACGTGGAACCTTGTTGGTTGTAGGGTTCTGGAAACTTTCCATCCCAATTATATAGGTCATCCTTGAGATAGTGTGAGTACAACCATAGCGAAAATTAAGATGACTGCGGACTTTCTATAGCCAAACCATTTAGGTTAGCTTTGGACGCAGAAGGGGAACTTTGGATTTCATTGAGACGTCATATAGAGGTCATATCCAATAGTGGTATAAGGTTACCATATCAAGTGTCCAGACGGATAGCTGTTACAACCTTCAGACAGAATAAAACGGAACACAAATGTACAATACGATACGACTTTTTTTTATTAAAAACTTAAAAATATGTAATAATATAAATGTTTCAATCTGACAATGTCAATAATACAGTCCAGATATGGTACCCATTCCATGTGTGATTAAGAATTGTGAGTTAAAATATAGGGTTTATCACGACTGTCCGAGATCCTCTCTCTATTTGTACAAAAATGATAACGAAATGTCTTATATATATATACAATCTGTTCACAATTGTTCATCGTGGACAAGGGCTAGCGTAATGAATCACTGGATGAAACTATCCGAAAACCAGATCATAAAAAATAGTATGATATGTATGGAAACTATAATACGCTCATAATATACGCACTTTCCAGACTTGATATAAAAACTAAAGCTGACTCGATAATCACCTGGTGTGATTTCGTGTATAAAAGATAAAGCCCGTTTCTATACCCAATGTAGAATAGTAGAAAGAATATGAATTTATATGTATCAATATATAATGTCATAATGATGAGTCCTGTAAGACGGACAAGAACATTTATCTTGTTGTGGTCAGTGTCTGTACAGAAATATCGCAGTTATGTACAAAAGTGACCTTTTCAAACACTGGAAGAAGTACAACAAAGTGTTGTTATCACCATTCGATAACAATTTTCATTTTGAAATCTTGTATCATTAACAAGACTCATTAACAACTCTGATATTTTCAGTAAATAAACGGTATAAAAGTCAACATGTAGAAAATAACAGGACTACCTGAGCCCCAAGGCTTCTGCTAACCTCTTTCCGTCTTCCATAGTTTGATAGTGACAGTCACTAGTTAAAGCTTGAAGAAAGCGGTAGTTTAAGATACAAAAAATATATGTTATTATTTGACCACCTACTATCTGTGATTTCTCGCCTAGTTTATTTTTTAAACTTCCATAAAAACTTTTAGACAACACAATAGTTGTCATCATTATCAAGCGTTTTCAATTGCTAGAAAACATAACCTTTGCATGGAATAGGCCGATGTTCATATTCCCGAAATGAACCATACATGTTTTCCTTATAGATCCATACAGTAGTGTATCTATATTGTGTACTGCTTATCAGCATCTTTGGTAACCATGTTGATCCATTCTTAAGTATAAATTGCTTGCATTTACTTTTATAATAAATGCTACTGTTTATTTTGTAAAACAATGATCAATAATCCGTAGAGTATGACTGATAATATGCATTAGCAGGTCATACAAGCCATCCACATTGTTACAAGCATCCCATCAGTTATCTTTATGTACACATTTCTCAAAATCAGTATAGAAAAAAACAAATAAAATATTTTACATTTGTGATACAAAAAATATTAACTCTTCAAATGTCCAAAGAAAATGGATGCATTGTTTATCCGTCATGAAATAAACTCCTGTACACAGGACGAAATTGTCATGTCTTTAGTTGGCCAGCAGGAGGCGCTGATGGTACTGGCTGTTTACCGGTACGTTGTTGATGTTGATTCCATCCATGAAAGATTTCTGGTTGTCAGGAGACAATGTGAAAGGTGTATTACTCTGGCTAGGGACATTTAATCCGGATGGCAGGAAATCGGCAAGACCCAAAGAAGTGCTTGGACTAGGTAAGCCAGGGGATGGGATAGGCGGAGTGTAGTAATCCCCAGATTTGTTTAAGCCGTAGTTAGTGGGCAGTGAAGGGTGTGGCTGTTGGCCAGGTGACATTGGAGAGAGCTGTTGAAACTGTTGCTGTTGATATCGCTGAGCCATGGCCATTCTGTGGTGTTGATCGACGTAGAATTCCATCCGGGGATCGTGTGGTGATAAAGACCGCGGACGGCTAGGTGAAGTGTTTGGAGCGTTACTTTGAAGTGCTATAGACCTTTGGCGGAAGAAATTACCGAATTCTGTTGGAGAAAGTCGTGAAGGACGTTTGGCCTGTGTTTTAAGCTTTGTTGAGCCGAATTTAGTCTGGGCAAAAGTGGCAGTAGTAAACTGAGGAGCGATAGCCTGTTTGGAAAATATACCCGGCATCACATTAGATGGAGGCGCTACTGGACTGGCGGAATTGAAGAGAGTCGTGGATGGGGAGGTGGCGCTGCTCCAGCGTCCTGACGAGGGGGTGGGGGAGGAGGGGGATAAACTTAAACTGTTCAGTGAGGATGACAACGAATCAATAGGTTTAAAACATTGAGCTTCTGGGTTAAAACTCCGACTGACTGCTTGAATCTCTCTATCAGTAGCATCTTGAATACAATCGTCGTCCTTACGATCACTATATAGTACTTTAACTGGGCTTTTCTCGCCAATTCTGTACGAGACCTCTGCTGGATCAATCCATAAGGTCAACTCAGATGGCCAGTAGGCCTGGATCTCCTCTAAGTCTATTCCACTGGCTGTGGCGGCTAGGCCGATGACCGGGTCGATCTGTTCACCATTCACACGGACACATCGAAAACCCGAGCCTTTAAACGGACGCTCGGGATACCAATGACCCTCAAACTTTTTCTTCAGACCTTTCTCTAGTTCAATTCCGAACATGTTCACCCGACGTCTGGGTAATTTGTTGTACAAATAAGATATTACGAAATTCAAAGCCACTGATACTTCCACGTGCATTTTGAATGATTCTTCTTACAATTGTCTCTGTTGTCAGCAAGTCTTTGGCCAAACCAAGCTTGTGTTCAATTCTGAAAAATAGCATAAAAAGAAACAATTATAAGTCTGAGAAAGGTATCTGTTTTATTTAAGTAATGTAGCAGAAAATGTGGGAGTTTGGATAAGGTACAATAAAGATCAATTGAACATGTAACCTATTATCTTGAGATGTTTCTAACCAGACTCGGCCTTCTTTTAACAGTACAGTACTACTGCTTCAAAAGGGGATATTGCCACAGGAAATAAGGAAGCACTACAACTATAGATCCGTGATTCCATTAAAAATTAAAACATGATTAATTTTCGACTATATTTGGACTGGAAGACAAGATGAGACTATAGATAGCGACAGAGAGAAGAGGCTGTCTTTACTCTTCCGCCCTACTCCGACACATATTGACGCGAGTTGACGTCAGTGGCTTGTCGTGTTACTTCTATCCGCACAATACCATGTCATAAAATCTATTTCTGTTACCGATCAACGCAAATAGATAGAAAATAACAGCCAATACACACCGCCTCTGGGTAGGAGTGCTTAATATATAGTTAATCTCCCTATGTTCATCTAGAATCCCCCAGTAAGAGGAAGTATGCCATTGCCAATTAAACAGAACAAACTGATAGAAAAGATTGGTTATGTCATAAGTAATACACGAGAGTCTTTTGACCACGCATTTGGCATGTCGTCCATTATTGGGACATGTCGTCACAGTGAGCAATCAAAACATACATTCTTTACTTTAACATTAGGCGATTAGAATTATTTGTTGTGGAATTGAAAATAAAAATGATCACAGATTATCGGCTGTGAGCTTTAACTGGTATAGAGATGTTAGGGATTGTAGGCGTATGTAATGGTGGTTGGGATATATAATGCTGGTAACAGATGCTACGCTCTTTAATATTCCCGGAATTAATCTACTGACCGCAAAATCGGTTTTCAAAAAGAAAATTGTAGGGTATCGCACATTATGATCACTGATAAACACAAGCGTGGTTCTTCCCTTAACCAGCCAAGTAAGATAGTTTATCTATTTAACGTCTAAACAAACATGAATTTAATAATGGTCGGTTTTCTGCAAGCCATATTTTCCCATATGTTAACAAACATTTCAATTAAAAAGTTATATTTAATAGTTTGCGGTTATTATCAGAATGTATTAACGTTATATAAATATATATATATTTAATAAATGAAGAGAGAAAACTTTGCTTGCCTCCCACGGGATTCGAACCCGGGACCTTTGGGTTACAGGCCCAAAACTCTAATATATGTGGAAACCGTATGGTACAATCAACAATGACACGTCAATCTTTAACTATATTGTATTCAAGTCAGTCATTTCAGTACTGCTTGGAATCTGCCCACTGTTGCGTTTATTTAAGGTGTGTGAATAGATGCTTGTGTTTATTTAATTTTAACTTTGTATAAATTAACCTTATATAATTTTATATATCAATATCATGCAGTATGGCTTATATTAATGGACCTACATATACCCTTAGATAACAGTATATTGGTGGCAGCGTGACATTGACTAGTATGTATGTATAATAAATGTACAGGCAACATCAGATATTGAACGATATCGACCTAAATATCTTCAATAAAATCTACCTAATGAAGGCAGAACAGCCGGGGATTTAACGTGATATAAGCCGGGTAATATGGGGAGTCGTATTGACCGCTTAAGTTAACCTATAATAATGGGATTTCAAAATACTGAACTGTGTGAAATATCAATCTCTGGCTTAATGATTGACATGCTTGCACTAAAACGCTTAGTTTACAGTCTATATAAGTTTACATAAAAAATATATGAAAGATCGGCCATGAAAACAAGTCATTTAAACCGTCTGCTGCTTGAATCGGTTGTGTGGGACAGTATTGATCGTCAATCGACCATCACAGCTGGAGCATTTGAGTGCTTTATCCTGTGAATTTCAACAATTTAAAAACCAACAGAGATACGGACTTTGGTCACCGGCACACAGCACCACCGATGTCTAGATGTCTATGTTGGTGTAGTTTTGGGGTAATTGGTGATACACTAGTCTGTTGCTATATGGACGATTTCATACATAAGTAAATTAATTTCGAATATCGAAACTTAATTCACCCCATCATTTTGACACTGTATTTTGCGATGATAAGGAGAAATAAACAAAGAAGCGTGTAGTTATTATTTTAACTAGTTACTGATAACACAAAGTCTAGGCAAGATTGCATCTAGGCTATACAAAGCTATCAAACACTAACTGTGCTATCATTTTCACTTTTTCTTATAAACTTGTAATATTGTTGTTCGGTGATACTTACTATGTTTTAGCTTTGTCTGTATCTAGGTTTAGGTGCGTTTGTCATTATAGCCCTAGTCACAATGAAATTGAGTAAAATTACCATTGATCTAAATTCCTGGGAAATATTTGGCCATGCTGTCAATTTCAAATGCTGAGTGGTTGTCAGAACCAACATTATTTATAGACGAATTGAAAAGACCGACTGACCAAACTGCATGGTGCATATTCTAAATCGAACAGCGGCATTTCAAAGCGGCAATAGTTTGCCTTTTGCCGAAATCGTATACTTGAGTCCTGAAGAGACAGAGAAGGGTCTGTATGAATGTAATGTAGCCGAGGTTCAAAATAACCTTCCAATCGATAAAGTACTTGACCAGTGTGTGGCTGCGTGGGATTTCGCTGGCAATCTCCAGCCATACAACCCGATATTTAGACAGTATCATTCCGGCTAAGAGATGGGTATAGGTTACAATTGCCTGGAAGACAATCGCCATAACACTGGTGTACGGTTACACGATCGGCTGATATGTTTACATACATATGTGGTTACATTACACAAGGTTTGTCTATGAGCCGCATGTGTGAGTTGACACAGATCTACACCCGGGTACCATATGCTGCCACACACCTTCTTATCCACCCCGGTCACCATGTCGTACACAACCACCTCACTTCAATATATGACCACAGATTAAACGAGTTTAGACAACCACAGACAGAATTGGAAAGACATCTATGGTAATTTAGCTCACTGTGACATTTATCGTTAAATGCCATATCTTCGACGGCTGTCTATGAACGTAGGCGTATAAATCGGTGAACACGGCACATGTAAACCAAAATATCTACTGTTACAATAAAAACTCATATAGACCTAGTCAAAAGTATGCACGTCTAAGGATTGATTTTATAAAGCTTACTTTAACTTATAAGCGGTTTCACGGAAAGATAAATTTCCAGAAAGCAAACATGTATTCTTATATATAAAGTCTACACTCTTGAAAGGTTATCGACCTTGTGCGAGTTGTCTTATTTGATTCTTTTGCAGGGATGACTTTCTCCTTACCTATTATATAGTCTGTTTCGTATAGACTGGATGTCGGCAAAGTTACGCTTACTGATGCAACACAACGGTAGGGTAGTTTGATACATAGGCTCTCACAGACAGATTTAAGGTCATAACAGTATTCCTGATTAACATTTATAGGCTAAACAAAAATGTGAAAAAAGAATATATATCTGACATCTGTACAGAACATACATTGACTGTGTAATTGCAAAGGCCAAAATTCATTGTTACTGAAGGCTTAAATATGTGTGCGAATGAACACACGTGGCTAAAATCCAATATTTATTACTCAGATATGTTTTGACAACTGATTCAATTACTGTGATGTGGAAATCGTTTTATCCCAAGACTGCTATAGAAAATTAGTGATAGCAGCCCGATATTATATCGGATAATATCGACAATAACATAGGCTAGTCGACATACACAAATACCATATGGTCCCGACAACAAACATTGTATATATAGTGTTTAAGTAAAATTCCATATAACAGTATTGTACCGATTGCTTAAATTACTTACCTAGTATGTCTAGTCTGTAAAATGAGATGTTTGTCCTTTCAATTCGTTCCTAGCACAAAAAATGTGGAAGTTTGTCGTTGCAACACGCGGACACTAACATGGTAGAAGTAATGCTTGTGAGTAGGAAAACAGCCTACTAAATAGTACAGGCTAACTGTTAATGAATATTCATGAGATGTCAACAAGATACCCACCCACATCTGTCGATCTGACTAGTTAATTCGAGATCATTTCTTTGTTACTCTCTCACATGAATATCAGTCATCACATCAGATGTCATTTGCCTTCGAAAAAAAATTATGTTTTGATAAGCGTTATTATGTATTGCAGTGTAACTAGAGGGACTATTTTATTCCATGCGGCATTGTTCGTGACGTTGGGGGTAAATGGGTTTGCGTCATTTCATTCATGTTCTGCGTTGTACACAAACCACTGAAGCTGTATCGATCTGTGTCCATCCCCGTCAGTGGGATCAGGTTAACTATACTGGGTATTTGCCAGTATCAAATCGAAGCGTGTAGCTGGATGTTATATCATCTCTGTACAACGCCTGACCGCTAGCTGACTGTATCGACAGGCACATGTTGCTTGCATTTCCTCCCTGTCTTCGTTACCTAACCAATATTGACATTAACAGATGGTAGAACGTGCTGAACATGTCACGTATATGTATATAAATTTAATATCGTTTTTGTATAAATGTTTAAACATCTATATGAGTACCATAAACTGGCTCCAGGTATGTAACATATTGTAGCAGGATATGCTGACCGGGCGTTTTGTCAACACTATATATCTTCAATAAGTGCTCTTAGTTTTAAATTATGTCTATAAAGCACGAGGTTAGCTAAAGTGTGATGCACGAAGTGGTCATACTGATGGTGTTTAAGAGCTTCATCGAAGAGCTCGTCTATAGGTTAATTAAAAAGTGAAAACGGTTTAATGCGAGACATGAGACCATATGAATCGTATATTATTTACTGATAGCGACTGTTTGTGTAATAATAGTAAACCTCAGTGGCTATAAATGGCACCGCTGAGAATTCTTTTCTTTTTTTTTTTATTGATTTTTTTATTTATTCATTTTGGACAAGTGCGGAGCTTAGAGAGACTCAGGCCTAAATAACAGAAAAATGTTGAACCGCAAGCTGTAGAAGATTTGAGATTTGAGGAGATGTGGCAATGACAACTGATTTATATTCGCCATGCTGGAGATTTCTCACGCGCACTAACACATGTTAGCCTTATTCTTCTATCGTGATCTTATCTGTGTTGTCGTCGTTGATAGCATTATAATGTGTATAAGTTTATATCTGTGTTATTTTTGTTTGCTTGATTGCCATTCATTTTTATATCAGTAGACCAAGGACCGCTGTTTTGCTGTCTTACAGGAACGAGTCAACACTGTATCAGTATAATGTGTATCTATGGGTCTACTTGTAACCACAGTTAAAAAAAAAACCCATGCAGGTGCTTACAATTTTGAAAATCTGTTATGTAGGTCACTTTAAATGGAACATTTTTTTTCATTTAAGAACGATAAAACTTGTACGAATTTTTATAGTTTGTTTGTTTGTTTTATCGGGGTGACTGATATCTTTAAAAAAATGAATTGGATTGACCTACAGATGAATGACTTCAAAGCATAGTCCCGATGTATTTATAGAGCTGTAAATCGCTGACAACAACCGCACAATTTACGCCGTTTTAGCAAATATCACTACATTCAAAATGGTCCTGGTTTATGATCAAGTGGGCTGTATAGGGCATCTATAGGGTAAATAATGTCGTACTCAAGGGTATTTCACTTATAGACTGTCCAAATCACACTCTTATTTGCCTTATTACCGTGATTGGAAACCGGGAAACCAAAAACATCCCCGCGGTTGCCGGAGCCACATCATGTGGCTCACTTATATTTGATCGTCGACAGACGGACTGCGCCGTGTTACTCCACCCAGGCTAACTTCATTTTCTATAATTCTATATTTAGTTTTCTTCCCTTTAAATGCTGTTATAAGCATCCAGTGCCCGGATGGGCCGCGGCCATGGCTTAGCGGTAGCGTGTGCGCTTACTAATCCTGCTTCGATGTACCGTTCACCGGATCGAATCCGCCTGTCGACCATTAGGTCATATAAGTGGCATACCCTTGAGTACGACGTTAACACCAAATCAAACAAACAGTGCCCGGATGTCCAAAGTTCGGTTAGCCTTAGTCAGTTAGATGTCTTTGTGACATAAAGAATCCGACATTGCGCCATGATAGAAATCCATTATTACGCCACTAACTGACTGTTCATTTGGCGTAAGACCACAGTTATCAACTTCCCTCTTGTCGAATATAGTTTTTAATAAAAATGGTGTGGTGTCTTGTTTTATTTGTTGTGCTACTGGAAATTTGTTTTTGGTGGAGTATTTGGTAATGATGTGAAGTAATTGAGTGGCGGTTTCTGGTCACTGTAATATTATAACCTACATTGGTCATATGTGGCGTATTTAGCATCATTTGATGGAGGGGTGATTCGGCTATTGTTTACATTCTGAGGCACCTTGACAACGCGTATCACTCGGTATCAAAGCTAGCTTAAAATTTGATCGGTCATCGCCTGTCAAGATTTTAATAGGGAGCCTCAAAAGGACCAATTAAGGTATGTGCCAGGTGTTTTTGTCCAACGAAAGTTTGGGAGGGAGCTGTGGAGCCAAACGTTAACATTACGGCTTATGACAAATTAATAGTTTGTTTGTTTGTTTGATTGGGGTTTAACGTCGTACTCAAGGGTATTTCACTTATATGACGACTGATTGTCCACTT
>JAVFBX010231494.1:0-20422 GCA_034783855.1 Mopalia kennerleyi | reverse complement strand
ATATATAAGATACGGTCATCATGATAGATGAGATGAGGTTATCATGATATGTTGGATCTGGTTATCATTATATACAAGATGCTTTTGTCGTATGTGAGATCTGATTATCATGATATATGAGACACGGCTATCATTATGTTGGATCTGGTTATCATTATATACGAGATGCGGTTATCATGATAAGTGATACCTGGTTATCATGATATAAGAGACACGGTTGTCGTATGTGAGATCTGATTATCATGACATTATGATACGCAATTATTGGGAATTGGTCATAATGATAACAAGGTTCGTTTATCATGGTATGCGGGATTCGGTTATCATAATATATAGTATAGAGTAGACCAAACTGTTCCTACATGTGCAGGTGTATTGATATGTTGTTCGTGTCTAATAAATGAGCTGGTGGTTCAGCGTTGGATTATGTTTTAGATCGTCCTCAAAGAGTGATGCTCTCTCAGCGATTTGAAACACTTCGAATGCCCTATACCTGAAATTGTCACACACAAGCAAACTATATTATGTTTTGACGTACGAATCCGTGAACAAGTCCACATTGGAATGGAATATCTAAAATGATAAATTACGGTAGTTTATGAATTTTGTAGTGCAGTGATATATACATCAGGCTTATGGCCCCTTTCAACGGGAGCTCGGGGTTTCTGAACAATTGTGAAGTGTGTACAATCGTTACCGTAATTTGATATATATCTATACATGTAAGTAAATAATTTTATGTGAATTATCATTGCGATACCATGTCGCCACTTGGTTTTGCTTATTCCTCGAGATGCAGATCTCACATCAGTAATCAAAACGACTATCTATACTATAAGAAGTTATATCAGTGTCAAATTGACATGTTTCTGTTCTCATCAACACACACTAGTTCATTAAAGGAAATATAATCAACTCGTTGTTCACAAACAAAAGTAAGTCACAAATAAATTAAATTTTATTGAAAGGAAATATTATAATGTGAACTCATTTGTACGGGTGGACTGAAATGACCGTTATATTTCAATGGTCTTTACATATATCTGCAACATCTGCATTTTATAGCCGCATACGGCCAGGTTCAGCGTTAATCTGTATTGGAATTGAAAGCCACGTTGCAAGTTTGCATTCAAATCAATGCAAGAGTTTATTTATATATATATCGATTATAGAAGGATCAGAGGGCGATAGCGTTTGAACGTGCAAGCTGGTCCCATAATCTCTTTATCTCTCTATTTTAATTTCACAAAACGAACAAGCAAAAGTTGTGAAATGGCCGATGTGAGAGATTGTCTGCTAGTAACAACTGATCAGATATTTACATGTACTTCATAGGGTTATATAGTGTAATACAGAGTCATGTTGTACCTCCGTTGTTTGAACATCAGATTATTTAAAGTCAATCAATGTACATCTCACAGGTTTAAGGCCAGCATTACACCAGATGAATGACTGCGGATGCCGCCGTGTGGTATTTCCTGGTTTCTAGCCGGGTTTTCATCGTACAATTCGATGCAAAGTAGTCATATAATGGAAATACCATAAGGAGCGAAGTTTAACATAATTAAAATAAAGATGTTAGCTATTGTTTCCATGACACACATACTCCGGCCACACAAAAAGACGCAATTAGCTGCCTTATTAACTATAAACATAAATAATACAGGTGTATTGACAATCGTAGATTTCCAAAATGAAGTCATATTTTACTGGAGATATAAGTTCACATCATGCATGAAGTTCAATTTTGACGCGTTGTTGCTATCGGAGAGAATGCCACAACGTAGAGTCAGCCACTTATGATCTGATCTTTGTGCAGATGAGGTTGAATGCTTCACAGGAAATTCTACACGCTTTGCAAACTAGCCGTTTTTATTGCAGTGCTTGGGGCAAATAACAGAGATAAGTGTTGTGGTAAGGGAACTTACCGGTTATGTATATGCTTTGGGTGGCTGTGGCCAACATAGATAACAGTTCGCCAAATAATCACAATTATCTGGCTCGTAAACATTCACAATCTTTAATGATGCGATTCGGAAGCACTCCGTCTGCACAGCTGTAGCGCAGTGTGGCCCTCTCGCCGTTAGGGCTGATAACGATGCCCCTGAAGAGCCTTTTGTCAGATGACAACACAGATTCATCTTTGTACACAAAGGCCAAGTTACATCAATATCGTTAACTTATGTAGGTGCCTATTAGTATGTTGTGCAAATATGTGATAAACGTGATGTCAGTACTAGTAGAAAGGTTCAAATAGTAGCGCTGTGATAGTCGGTATATTGCGGGCAATATGTATTTATACTAACTTTAAAGTAACAAACCCAGGGCAGATTAATCGCACATAGATAATGTAAAATACCTACTGCAAATTAATTCTTCACAGAGAATATAGAAAAATGTAATGCTCCTTTATGATACATTTATTGAAATGGAAACATTTTAGTACCGATGGGGCAGCATATGATACTCGATTAAAACCGCTCGACTTTGTCTTTACTATAGTAAACACCTGATTGGCTGCTTGACATACAATTTGAGTTTTATTCCATAGTGTATATTACGATTCTTTACTCCAGGATTTCACCATCATCTCGAGGACGTCGTTCTTAATAATTGACGTGTCTGTTTAGCAGACTTATTTAAGCAAAAGAAGTGTCATTGTCATGGTCAAATAACCCAGAAAGACATATTAACAAAACAACCCTCGCATGCTAAAATATCCGTTTATAATGTCAGTTAATAAAGAAAATCAAATAATGATGTCATTTGATCGAGGATAAGTGATTTAAAACAGACTGTTCAAACAGGAAAACACACTACAAGTGAGAGCATGGCCTGAAGCAGCATATATTGGACGGGATTCTGTATAGCTACACTTGGGCCTGCTGTTTACTTCAAAATGATCTATAACCGGACGCACGGACAGAGTTATTAGCCATACCAGATTTAATCCGATGGAAGACGTGTGAGTGCGAGCTCTGAGCCTTTCAGGACAGTTTTGCTTCCGGGCACTATTTAAAACTTCTCAGTTATAGAACATTTTAAAGATTTCAACAACTTCCAAATGTCAACCGTTTCTTGTGCCTGGGCAGAACGCCGCATTTCGGACTTTTTAATCCAGCTTACATCTAGCTTTAATATATGTTTAAACTTTTCTGGAAATAAATGGCGATTCCGTGACGGAAACCTTCCTAATCTTCATCATGGTTAACACTAGTACTTCGATTTCCTGAGGGTTTCAGAATTATGAATCTTAAATGTATGCGATTTTGTAATTTCCATTAAGTTAGTCATTGCTAAGAAGACGACATGGAGTAGATGATGGCTGAACGTAGACAAGCAGTTCCTGTTGATTCCAATTTCAACACTACAATACTATTCTGACTAATTCCATGCTGTAGTTAAATCATGGTGTTTACACATGGGGAAACGAGATCGAATTCATCGCTACAGAGTTTCTATAAATAAAATGCTATCTATAATATAAACAACTGTTTTCACACATTCTAATTGCCCGTGTTACCTCTATCCCAGGGGTATAGCTGTACCATTGGTACTGAAACATTGACTCAAAGACTAGTAATACTAGCAGCCAGTACCTTAGGCAATTGCAATGAATGGTTTAATATAAAAGTGAGCGAAAACTGTGTAGTTATTTCAGTAGTTTATAATATATCAATTGACATGTCACCATCGGGGATCATAATGTCAGTTTGTACTCCACGGGCCACAATATACTGGGCCTCGTATAAATATATAAACATCTAAATTAATGTATATGTTTTTTCTCAATTCAAAGCTATAACTGTGTATAAGGAATGAACGAGCGCTACGCAATATGCCAACATAGCAATTAACTTAATAATGTTTTACTGACCATATCAAAATTAAACTACGTCAGTTGTAAATATATCAAATGTCAGGCCACACTATTTTATTGTCTACTCTTATAAAAATGCTACTAGAATTCCCGTTATCTTACATAAACAACTGTACTATTTAATGGCTGTAAATTTTACGACCAGCCTTATCTCCAAATTATTCACACCATGTATCCGAACTTCTCTGAATATTTATTGGAAATTGACTAAATGAAAATTGCATTTTATATGAGCTAATTCCATCAGGGCGAGTTTGAACTCATCGACGTTTTTGCGCTCCAATGAATAAACAAGTAGATCAATTTGTGAGATAACACGATAACTAGCGCGTTTATTTAATTGAAAAATAACCAAATTCTTCAGGACTTGAGACAATCTCAACTAAAAATCAATCGTATCGATCTGATGATAAATGCGGAAAACGATGCTAATATTACTTGACCTGAAGAGAACGGTTGATAAGATTATTCTTCTCGAGCGCAAGTATAGGCCAGCTTTAATGAAACTGTATTACCATACGGGGTTAATCAGAGTTTTCAAATCTATTTCGGGCACTATGTATTTATTCTTACTTTCATAGTAAAAATGTCAACTCGAGATTTAAGATAATTAAAAAAGTGTTTGTCCAGGAAGACAGTGTGGATTAATACTACATGGACAATATCAAAATACCTGCTCTTTTCTTCACCTACTAGGCTGTGCAAATTAAGACTGCACAGCGAACATAGAAAAGTAATACTCTTTTATGTTACTTTTTCCAGAAATAGAACCATTTTAATTCAGGTGAGTCTTTGTTAGATGAGTATGTCGAGTCATGGAATTGATTTAAATATCTAACTTATTATATAAAACTCTCTCTGCGTGATTTTTTACTTAGGCTGCTGAACAAATTTAGCCAAGTACAATTTGCATTCTAAACATGTGCGTGTAAATTTGACTTTGGAATCCTTAAGTGAACTACAAGCACGCATTCGAGACAAACGACACAAAAAACTAAGATGGTAATATTTGAACATGCCATAGGGTGTGTGCTCATCACAAGGTCAATAAAGCAGAATCAATATTTGTGTACGACATACAGTATACAGAAACCCTGGCCAATACACATATCATTGAACAGACAAAAGTCACAGAATTCACACTGACGACATCAAATAGGTAATTTTGTAAATGATCAATCACAACCTTGTTCAAAACGGCGCATAGTACTTTTTGTCGCCCGTAATGCACAGGGTTCCTTTAATAAATGCTGACATATCTATCAGGGCAAATTACAACACATTTTTTTATTAACCCAAAGTCTGGTTATGTTTACTAAAATTAAAGGCAAAAATGGCACATGACAATGCTTTTATAACTTCCTCTTAGTATTAAGCGATTGAATATGATGAATCGGTGGATTCAGGGAACGGCCTTAATATATATAGCCTGTAAAACAATCCGGATTTACAAATTTATTTTGAAAGTTAAAATAATATTTTACACTAAGCTGTTAATTAGGGTGTATTAAACCCTAATTTACTGCTCAGATCTCAGTTGGAACGTCTTTATCTCCAACTGTGATCAAACAAACGACCTGGCCTACAGATCTTAAGATACCTATACCTGCATTATATATATATATATAGATAAATTAATAAACGATCGATTATAGTGCGGCAACCCCCTACATTAGTAAGCAGCAATTAGTAATATAAGACAAACATATATTCTTACCATCAAAGGTAGTTATAGGCTTCTGAATATTTTAGATGTAACACCAATCGTCTAAAGCATAACTGTGACACGCATAATGCACAAGTCCTAATTCAGGATGAACAGATCTACAGAAATTCTTACATTTTCTTTCTTCACCTGTAGTACACCTAGGAAAACGTCTAAATATAAAGACTGTTTTATAGTAATATTACGATGTCTAATCTCAAAACGTGACTAACCTTGACAAAATACCACACTGTCCTGTGTAACCCAACGCATCCTGGAAATTCTCGTCCCGAATGTGCATAAAATTTATGTAACTAGCAAAATAGTACATTTCATATCAGAAATCTGCGTCCTTCTCTTTCTTTGTCGACAGCTGATTTCGATGCCTCGATGGATAAGACTAAAGCTATCCGCAGACCCATTACCCCTCTGGCTATATGTGTTGTCTAAGTTTCGCAGTAAGATAAGGATCGTTATAAACATGCCACACAGAAAGAGCTATCTATAAACAAACTCTCAACCTTAAAACAAGCGGCTGTTAATCAGGCGGAGTGTATCAAGTGGTTGCCCTCAAATATTTACTGTTCCATCAGAGTAGACCTTTCACAAGGTTTTCTGGCTGAAAACCGAAATTATAAACCACATCTTTCCAATCAGTTCTGATGAGAAGCAGACTTCGTCAAGTTGGGAAGTCTAGCGTAAGCAAATCATCAATAGGAAGATACTGCTCAGCTGTTGTGAGCTGGCTACCTGGTTTCGGTTGTAGTTCCACAAACACGTAAAGAGGAATTTTAGTTGGATGTCTCTCAATTGATAGCAAAGGTAACACGCCTACTTGTGAAGTGCAGCTGCGAATACAGCTTTGGAATGCCAGAAAAGAAGTCCGTACGTGCCGTCGATGCTTCAAACTAGTAGCCGCGTGTATTCCTGTCTATCTAAATAGTGTATCCACCGAGAATTGGCTGGAGGTGAAACAAAGTGCGGTTCTCAATTCCACAAAGGCTCTTCTTTTTGAAAGCTCTTACATACTTACACAACTTTCACATATCTTTTTTAAAGGCAAAAGTGAACTGAAGGTTTATAAACCAAACAGGAAAAATAGCTACCTATGATAATCGTTGATATCACGCGTTCATGTAAGGCTACAATGAGTACTTATCGTGCATTCATTTTACTGTAGTTTAATTCATTTATTAACATTGCTAAAAATGCATCAATTGTTACGATGTTCATGGGGTCATGCAAAGAAAAGACATGTCAGTTTATACAGTGAAACTTACAGACAAAGATTGTGACTAGTAACAGAAATGAACCCTTAAGTCAGATTTGATAGAAAATTGGCCGGTTCAGTTCTTGTTGACTTAATAAAAGTCAGCTGCCAATGTCGCAAAAAAAAATCTACTTATAGCGCCTATATGTTCTGTTTTCCTTGGACAAAGAACAGCTAACAGTCGCAATTCAGGGTAAAGACTTTTTTTACATCACTGCCGAAACATTAATTTCCAACCTTGCATGCCAATCTACATGATATGGATTTGTTAGCGTTACTGTTGGGGTACACTACCGATATATGAACGAAACAGCCCCCTAAGAATGACGACACACATCAGTCAATCAAACTAATGCTCTGAGAAAATCGAGCCTGAGATGAACAAATATTCTTTCTTTATTTGAATGTCTTTAGCAGTTTAGTCTGACTGTTAGCGGTCAATTTAACTACCGACTGATTAGGCAGATGGCGCTCTTCCAGTAGGCTACAGTTATCGGTCTTCTGAGCGGAATTAAAGCCGATTGCCGTCAGACTACGATCAAAGCGTCCTCGGCAAGTAGATCTGAGAACATACGGCGCCAGTATTGGAACAGGCTGCTGGCTGAAGCTGTACGTAATAAGAGCAGAGCCAAGTCACTCGTGATATGTGATCGACCGCCCTGGGAAAGACTCAGACACCAAATTAACTACTTTACTAGAAGGCAAATTGAGAAGCTATAATAGAATGGGAGCCGTTTTCGGCTTGTCCAGACAATGTTATGCCTGTTTGAGGAAGAATAAGGATTAGCCAGGTAATTGTTTGATAACATGCTGAAACACGATCTATAGCGGATATACACCAGCAACTTTTGTCATCATCGATTACCCTTGTCCGTCAATCTGCCACCTTGGCCACACAAAGGCATTTCACCAGAAGCTTCGCCAATTATGCGACCATTGCTTTGAGAGGCGACTGCCAATCCGCCGATGAACCTGGCAGTTTCTGATTAGACTACGTCACCCTACATACCAAAAAACATTAACGTATTAGCGGGCATTTGCTTCCTGCAATCAAGTATTGTTTTGATAGGAACAAAATCAAACAAAACCGAACATATAATTTGTACATGACGGCAAATCCGTGTAGGCCACACACTGTTCAGTGCTGTTATAATCAAAGCGTACAACAAAACGCATCCTTTCTTTTATCCTGTATGTTTAAAAGCATAAAATTACACAAGGTAGTTATAGCTTTCTCACAATGCATTCCTGTGTATACTTAGCCCCAAAAGATCAATGAAGAATATCCAATAAAGCATATATTTACTCATGTACATCTCCATGAAAACCATTATACCCGTAATAATTCCCCATAAATTGTGTTCTTTCTGGGGTATGTAATGGAGGATTTGTCTAACATGTGTAAACAATACGAAATGAGGGGTATCCATCTGATACCCAAGCCAAACAAAAGCCTTTACAAGCGGATTTGAGATTAATTAGTGTGTGTTATTCCTGAAAATATTGCCTGCTTAAGACTACAACTTTGTATTCATTTGCATTGTTTATGTTCCTCATTTGCAAAAAGTTTCGGAAAAATCTATTCCCTAAACCATGTGACATTACGCATGAAATAATATTCGAGAAAATCTTTTTTCCCTAAAAGGTTGAATGATCTGTTTTATATCTATAGAGTACAGCGTTAAGCTTCAATATTATCATTTTATTTATTTAAACGTTATATGTTAACCCTGTAAATTTGAGGCTATGGCGGTTGGAGTATTCTCTCAGGTTGTCAACAAAACAACTTGTTAGTCAAATGAGATCGTCATCAGCTACTATGATATAGAATCTACTTCAAAACGAATGTATGATAACGGCTTCGATTTAATACATTCGCTGAGTGTTGTGGTATTCTACATTAAGTTTAACGCCCTCATTCTATTTCACGGCATGCTCCTTTTCGACAATCCTCAGAAATTTAGAATTGTTTTCTGTTAGTTTTTTTGTACTTGTGCAGTTATTGGAATTCCGGGAAGAGCCACACACAATTGACCTGGGGAAAAGTCACGTAATATACAGACAGATACACGGTCGGTTATTCAATTTACAAATTCCAACAACGTCTTTATGATGACCGATATATGATGTTAAAATGACTGAATTTAATCATGGCAAGAAAATTGGTAAATGTATATCTCTAATAGAGGCGTCAGGAATGTCATCATAATTCCGTCAGATGCTTCGAGCTCATTTTCAATTGCTACATCAGTTTCTCTTGATAGAATCTTCATTCAAATCAATATTCTATAATAAGTAAAATTGAACATTAGACTGGTCATAACGGAAGTCACATTTTGGCTGCCATATCCCAGAAATCTTTTCAACAGATCAACACATTTTCTTGAAAGCGGATTGCAATTCCTGAAGTTCCTTCGACTTGTATGAGATTTTTACCCAAACGAATTACTTAAGGAAAAAACTCTAGCAATTTAATATCAGATTTAATAGAAATGACAATAACGCTACAAGAATGTCAGTGAATTACGGTTAGGTTTTTTAATATTTTATTTTCAAGATTTTTGTTTTGCTGTCGAAGCTGATGTGGTTGATGGTGATTTCGTTTTAAACAGTTAATCGCTGTCAGTTTTCCTATGGACATTTCTAACCCCTTTTCACTCAGAGTTATCACTTTGGCAATACATAATACTTGTCCTTCAAGACGCTATATCGTCTTGCATACATCAAATGGTTAATTTGACAGACGCTGAATTCAACAGACTTGTTTGGCAATAGAAGACCATAAAGATCGTACCGAGAAGAAGTAAGACATAAATTTTGACCAATAGTCTGGCATCCGATTTCATTATCGTTCGGATATCAAGGGGGCTGAATTGCCCATTGCTGGTGCCAACCTTTCTTGTTTGATTTGTGAAATGTCGCTTTCTATTTTTTCTGTGGCCGTCAATTTGCCTGAAGCAAGTTGACCCCGACGTCAAAGATTAAGCGGGAAATCAAAACAAATGACACATAATCAATTTCTAATCTTGAAATAGACAAGGAGTATGATTTTTTCCACAAACACTTTGTGTTATTCTGATTTCACAGCGGATTCTGAGAAAATTATAAGACATAGCCCTATTTTCTTTTCAGTTCCGTTTAGAACAAGTTTGGTCACAACATGAGCTATTTTACTTGTAACTCGTAGCGATCAATATTTACGACATTAGTTTACTGAGATTGCATACAAGGGTTAAACATATTACGCAAAGCAAACTTTCTCTACATTAAAAGGACGTAACTGAACCGTGTGTTTTTAGAAAACTGGTTGCTTTAAATGGGCTGAGGTTTAGCTAAGATTGAACAATAAATTACTTCATCCGAAAGACAAGGCACGGACAGCTCGTAATGATGTAGTGTGGGAGATGTCTTGGGATTTGATAGAGAGGTATAACTAAACTATAGAGATGTAAAGAACTGCATTGGCAGGATCCATCAACATATGACGGGCTAAACACATACTAGGATTCTCAGACGGTCTTGTTACGCCGATTAACCGAGTCGGACATTTAGTCCAATTGATGTTATATCTGACTGAGTCGCGGACCAGATTTCTTAATATTGAAAAGGTGCCCCAATATTAGTCTAGCATAACTGTCAAATTATCGTCCTGCCTCAGTCAGTGACATCATAGTCCTGTACAATTAATCAATCAATGCCTCTATATTAGTATAATTGTACAAAAGACCAAAATTATATAGCTTTATGCTGGGAATTATGAATAGGCTAGGTTGATCAGTTGACACACGCCAGGCTGGTGTCCTATATTTATACTATTTGATCCGAAAGTCTGGGCTGACGGAAAATCTAAAGGGATCTTTTGATTTATTACCTTTTGGTTTATACACAAAATCTGCCCCCCCTCCCCTCAGTTTAGTCATCTGAGATAAGCAAACTGATAATAGAGCTATATCACGTGAGCATATCGACTAATCAGCGGCGGCCTTTTCCAATGACCCCCTAGTCTCTAGTCGGTGAACTCATTCAGCTGCAGTAGCCATCTTGCAAGAAGTGCTCCTGCACTATTGACCAATCAAATGTATATCTCGGGACTATGTCACACTGCGTCACAAGATGTAGTCAGCTGTCGAGTTCATCCAGCCTTCAGGATAGACAATAGGATGGGGCAAGGGTGTAAGTAATGTTTATAATACGTCATGAGTATAGGGGCAGCCACTCCCAAACTGGTTGCTATCAGTGATCGTTTGGAGGTAAATATTTGTCCTCCTTTATAAGATATTTAAATAATTCTACGACATATTTCAGTATATTAAATGGTATCTTTTTAACTGCTACAGGGGTTATTTCAACCCAGATTTCCGCTTTAAGTCTAAACTAAATATATACATCAGGTAAATTTGTGTGATAGGATTTAGCAGGGATGATATTTACACACATTAATTGGTTATTTAGTCAATATAAGCTTGTGACTTCACGAAATAACCCAGTGTAAAATATAAAATCTCGACTGGGAGATAAGATTAAGATGTAAGTTTTATTGATTTATATTTACTGTTTAGTGTCAATTTATCACGAATTAGTACAGCAATATCAAACATATCCGGAGAGGCAAGACTAAATATAAAAACACCTTTATGTAACGAAAAAATAACACAAACATGTAATGATAAAAAACAAAAATTTGAAAAAGGTACAGTATGCCTTTATAGTTAGAGTAAGGTGACTACTCCAAAGAAGGGCGAAAAATTCACATTGACTCAATATTGCAGTTACCAAACACAATTTATAGAATTGTAATACTTTGTCTACTTGTAACGGTAGAAGAAACAAAATGCGTTAATGCAATGGATATGTTATATTTACGAGGTGTTTATAAGAGAACTATAGTAAACGAAGCCTCCTTAATTGAAGGGACCGCTTAATAAAGGATGAAAACGATTTAAGTACAGGGATAGCAGGTTCTACGTTGACAAGTGCTGGCATCTCTCTTTAAATCTGGCAAACACTTATCGGTCGGGGCCAATGGAAGGGAAGAGCAACTAATCACTTGTAATTTTGCTAGAGGCGCGGAAGCAACGGTGCGTGCTGGCCTGGTCGCAAATCTTTCCATTATGGACGGGTTATAAAGAAAATTGAAAGTGCCAGAGGAACGATCAAGGAAGGTAGAGCGCCTTGGACATCTTTTGTAAAGATATAATCTCTAAATGCATGAGTTATGACCAGCCCACAGGCTAGATAATTCTCAATCTAAAATAACAGTTAATTTCATCATTATGTTTTTGCCAATCCTTTATCTTTCAGTTCGGTGCGTGTTCGAATGTCCTTGCCAATGCTTATATGTGTTTTCTATTAACTGGTATTCGTTGACGACAGAAATACACCAAAATAGGCCAAGTACCATCTTTACAAAAAGCTTTTAGCACAATGAATTGTATTTAAGACATACAAATTAAGCAATATACATAATGAATACATACCGTCCAATGGCTGTTCACTTGAGGGATCTGTAAAGTAATTGAAAAGTCACGTCAACAACAGCTAGTTTTCAATCAATTAGCATGTGAGCATTGATGATAGCAGTGGTTTCAATGGCCAATACGTTACCGACAACGTTATGAAAGTCACTGCCCGTACAGGGTTATTATAGTCTCTAAATCCATAAATTACACATGTACAGAAAATAAAATTACACGACCTTTCGCGAACAGATTTACACTTTGTTTTACTAACGTCAAATATTGTACATGTATTTATAAAAAAGAAAGAATAAACTTTATATTCTATCAATGTACTATAACAAGTTACAATGGCACCAGATGTTCGACCTATGGTATATTCTGTCCATATATAGTCAGATGGCCTGATTCTGATATTGACCTTAACAGTGCAATTGTGAGTATATTATACTGTTCACAAAATTTCTAGAGTGGAAAATTTAGACCACTCATTTGCATATGGCTCTACCATCTGTGTAAAACTCATATACATTCATATCAGTTGTATTGATAAATACATGGTATATTTATATAGAATAAATGAACGTTTATTGCACTTTTACAGTAGTCAGTAGTTCGAATGAGGACATAAATCTTTTGTGTGAGGGAACACGAGCATTGCTATGGATGGTTTTTGTGTCTTTTAGAAAGTGATAACAGTCTTGTCAGTATTTTGGGAAAACACTTCATTAGGTTGAGCAGATGTTAGTTCAGAAAATTTGGCAGATTCAAACCCGCCCGGGAATCGAACCCACGACCCTCATATTGAGGCACCGAATCGTGAGCAGAAAATGCCGACCAAGCAGACCAATTATATGTTTATCAATACTGATGCTTTCGAATCCTTTAAAATGAGTTTTTCACATTTTACTCTAATACTGTCTGACAAATTTCAATCAAATTACGAAACAGTTTCATTGAATTTTGGCTTTCAGCTTTAGATATGCAATCTCCTTTTTGATAATGTTCATAAACCATTTATTTCATGTAGGAGATTTAAAATTCGACCACTTTTACACCCTAGAATTTGCTTTTCGTCATATTAGTTTTTAGAAACGCAGTGGAAAATTCAATTGGTTTTCGGCTCGGTCTTTCGCATTGCATCCACTCCACTAAGTCTGACTGATGCAGCTCAATAGTTTAGTCCTTGTTGCTATTTGTGAGATTAAACACTGCTGAAGCTAAGGCAGCTAAAATCTAGGTTCAAGTTGAGGCATTGGATGATTTTTTTTAAAAGCTGTCATCGCGTAGTCTTATAGTAGATTGAAAGCAGCCAGCCCACTGACAATACTACTTAACCTTACTGATTCACCATCAGAGATTTCATCATCACACAAAATGCATGTGCGGATTACTCAGATGAACATGTTCGAAAAAATATAGATAACTTTTTCCAACTCGATTTTATATAACGTATTTTGACAAAGTGAATCACCGATCAGTAACGAGAAAGAGCTGCCGGATTGACGCATATGGGGATAGACAAACACTTTTAACTTCTGCCATTCATATATGTCAGGATTTTTGTGTGTAACCTATACGATCAATGGTGAAGGGGTCATAACACATATCTCTAACACAAATAGATTTAACACATAATCACAACGAAATAAACAAAATATCTTGGTAGTGTTAGAATCGCGAATACGAAACTTCTGTTTGAAGGGGCATTATTATAATGAAATACCGAATGTGGGTGTCCATATCTATGTTGTTTGGGGTTTGTTCACTTTAAAATCAGGTCAAAACTGTCAATGCCTAAGAGCCGTACCATACGTTCAATTAAACAATGTTTATTTGTAGACGAAAAACTGCTTAGATTTGTTTTTAAACATGTGGCATAACCTATAGAGCAGTCTTGTTTTATTTGTGTTTATTATAGAAATACAGCTTTCCCCGTATGTTAGTCTACCGTATAATTGAGTCCAAACTGAAGACTTTAAACATCCTCAGCAGAGAGAGCTGAAATATTGGTCTCGAGACATTTTCTTCTAGAAATTCCGGTGCACTTTAGATAATGGAGTAGAAGTCGCAGAATTTGGCAGCAGGATATCGCTGAACAAATAGCGCCGTAATGAACGGCCGTGCTGTGACACAACAGTAGGCTATCTGGCACTTCTAAGAGACTGTCGAACTTAAGCTCTACAGTGCAGTTCGTGAGACGCGAGGAGTCGCATGAACTACAACTGTCGTAATCTCTGATTGCGTCTTGTACCCAAGACTCTTCTAGCAGAACACGACGTTTTTGAGGCATAATCTTCATATTATGACAAACTTACGCTCTACAAGTATTATGATGTTACCTGCACTAGGCCGGATATCGAGCACATTTATTCATGCGTTTGGTATATTTTATGTAATAACAGAGATGTCCTGCATACTCGGAACGTTTATATACGTTGGCATTTAAAGATGTCTATGTTTATTTGTAACTAATATGTTTATATAACGATTAGCCTCATAGAGCCGAACATTTCTTTTCCTCTGCAGAACTAAACAAGGTTTGCGATAAAATAAAGTTTTGCAGACGTATAGAACATCAGCAAAATGACAAAAATGTTATCACTATCTATCACGACAACAAAATCGATGAACGTGACACTAGGCCTGCAGTTTAGTATAGATAGAACCAAGTATGAAAGCTCTAAAATAGCCAACAAACCGGATGTTACAAAAACGCAATATACTACGTCATTTTATTCTGTCCACAATAAAAAATTAACAAAAATAAAAAAACAAGTGTCGCCAACAATTCTATAGTTCCGTAGTTAAACCATATTCTTAATGAATGATCGGGAAAAGCAAACCCATTAGTGTGACGAAGCCAGCTAGCAACACAATGCAATATTTACATGATGGCTCTGATGAATGATTAGAAACTGCGAATCCATTAATATATGAGACAGAGCAAAACCTTAATAAACGACGCCTCCGAATTGAACGTGACGATAATAGTTTCTCTAATGAAAATATCCGAGTGCTGTTATCTGCTTCTGTATGGCGAGCAAACACTTAAAAACCGGGGCAATGAAAGGGAAGAGCAACTAATCGCTTGTAATCTTCCCCGAGACACGGACCCAATGAGGCATGTATACGCCTGGCATCGAATAACTCCTAAAGAGAGAGTTAGAAAGCGCCTATATAGAAGGTACTCCATGTATCTAGGACTGGATGAACCGTTAAGCAAAATAAGATCGTGTTTTGGACATCAAGGAAAGGAAAGATACAAAATAAGCATTATTTCCATTTTCTTATATGTTTTTTTTCATTTTGAAAAACAATATTTAGTTTTAAAGTTTATTATTGTTCATTTTTTTAACTTTATATATATATATATCTACATGTATTTACGGGGGAACAACAGGATTTAGAGTGCAAGGGGCCTGTATTGGTATTAATCCTGCCCTGAATGTATAGCTATCGTCGAGAAGTCTATGAGCGTAATACATGTCCTTAACAATTTTTTTGTACATTAATACCTCCCAAGAGAGAAGACCCGCGGTGTCTTAGTGGTGAGCGTGTGCGTTTATTAATCCTACTCCAATTTACCGTTACGGGATCGAGTCCGTCTGATGACCGTCGGGTATACGAGTGCGTCACACGATTTGGCTCCGGCTATCACCGTGTTATTTTTTCTTTTAGGTTTCCTCCCAGTTTTCAACTGTTATTAGGCAAGGATCCTTGTTAAGTGGGCAATCCGTCGTCATTTAAGTTAAATACCTTTGAGTTCGACCTTAAACACCAATCAAACAAACAAATCTAAGAGAGCAAACCGCGACGATAACATCACTATAAATTAAGACTCACTTCCGCTGTTATATCTATGCAAATTTATTTCCTCGTTTTCCTCGTTTTTAAATCTCACTTTCTGGTGTCCGATGGTAGTCCACACAATGTATGTATCAAGGCAAACAGTTACAATACGCACCACAACTTTTTTTGCCGCATTAATCGGTGTTCAACGTTTTACAGATAAATAGTAGATAGGAATAAGATATCACCAGTCTGTATACACTATGCAGGGAGGGCAACGTTCTGTGTTACGTTGGGTAACATTTGTTCACGTTTGTAAGAGTTGCTTTTAAACTTTAATCTAATTGAAAATAGGATTTGGTTTCGCAATGAAATTCTCCTCAAGTTTATCCACAACAAATCAATAAGGTTGGGTGTTTGGATTCCGCAAGGAATTCAAAAAATTACTGTAGTCCGTAATTACTGCTTGAATTAACGTCCTTTACAGGCACAGGCACAGGTCCACAGGCAATAAATATCACACTAGTTCTACAATACATTAAATTGAGCACTTAACATATGTAGCGAGTAAAAACACACACTCTGACACATGCAAACATATCCGTACAGGTCGAGCCCGTGTCCGTCGGATAACAAATCTATCCCGAATAAGCTATCCTGGCTAGTTACAAAGTAGAGATTTCCAATCTGCAACTGATGTTCTCCAGCGATGCTATTTGTCACAAAGTTTTATGTTTGACAAATTAACAAAATTTCACATTTTATAGTGGAATATTAACGTATGGTTTGTCTGGCGAATCTACGGTATTAGTACATGAATACCTTTTTTAAAAAATAATCAAATCAATTTTCAATCCAAATCAAAAATTACAATTTTGGGATCAATTGCAGTTATATACATTTTCCCTCTGTGGCTGTGGTCGACTTTTAGCCGAGTGTGTTAAATTTAATTTTAATGGCTTCTTCAGTGCAGATACTTACCAGTACTTGTGAACATATTTTAGATATTAACATTATTGTTACAATATTTATACCGTAATATCCGATTATCTCATTTAACAAGATTTTATTAAAGATTTCAAATCTAAAACATGCGTCCATCTATTGCGTGATTTTTCAGCTCCAATGCATCAATCCGAAGTTTTATTTTAATTAATAAGTCTTTTATGTCAATATCTAGTCGTTAAACGTTTTTCCAAATATTATTAAAGATTCCTATACTTCATATCTAGATTGTGCTTAGTTTTTACTCCCTCTATAAGCCGACAATCTGTTCCGGAGATGATCGTACGCGTGCCATATGACATATCTGCTCCTAGCTCAGTGTTTGGCTTTTTGACGCGACCTTCGAATGTTGACAGCTTGTCTGATTACGCTTGCGCCAACATTGACTTCAAAGGTTGTCTTCACAACTAACATAACATCCGAGACAGCTTAATCCATGGCCGGCCAAGCAGATTGGAGGCTTTCAACGAACCAAAGTATTACCAGACCTGATTTGATCAGTAATGACTTTCACCGTTTACTGGGAGTTACCAAACCATACCTTTTAAAAGAGTATTTTACTCCCAGACAAATCCCACTCACAAGACAATAATACTTAAGCATACACGCGACATTGTGTTTACTATGAAAAGTTCAAATACTTGTGAATTTGACATGTCAGAATAAATCGTCGGATATCGCAATTATTAACATTATACATTTATAATATGGGAAACGCGTATAGACTATACATGCACAGAGTTGTACAGAATTAGTATTTTTTCAAACCAAGTACATCTTGAATACTTTGATCTATTTGTATCTATTTGCAGCAGTGACCGGCACACTATTAATGTATAATGATGATGACATGTTCTAAAAACAAGATGAATCTATTTGAGCATTGTTTCCTTATACAGGGCGTAACGTAGACTCTCGGAAGCCTTTTAGAGAACACGTCTCTAACCACGGTTCAAGAATTATTGCTGAAATGCCGATCAGGTTTGTGTATAGGGACTAAGTATTAATGCTACAACCAGAGTTTTACATGGTTACTTCGTACCTCTATTCCCTTCTAGCTCAAATAGTCTAAAAGGGGACATAAAAAGGAACTATTGCAAGCCACGTCGGCCATCTTTAATCAACTTGGCTAATCTAATTCGTTGGTTGTCTAAGAGACGAAAGCATGATGGCTCTCCACGGGGAGTACTCCTTAGTCAGATTTAACTGGTGTCGGAAACTTCTCAGGATTCCCCGTCTACTTAATCAATGCAAGGAAATGGTTGGCAATTTGCCGTAAACTGTGCTCCCGATTTACAGAATGCTTGGGGTTACCCGAAGATATCCCTAAGGTATCCAAGCACTTAAAATAGCTTTATTTACTGTACACACGTTTAAATCAAGCTTGGAAAGACACTTGGAAATTCTGCCAAGATAGGTTCGTATAAAAAGAGCATTATCTCTAGAGAAATGCAAGGTCAGACAAGATTAATCTTGTCAAACAAGCGGTGTTTAGTAGCAGTGTTGTCCACAAAGGGTCACTATGCCCGATTGACTACTGGGTATTGGTAAATATTACCAGAGGTCGGGATAACCTTACTATTATTATAAAATCATGCACCCACGGGTCGCAACCCTGGTTGACCCTTTACCTGAGACAATAGGATTAACGTGCCACCCTGTCAAAGTGTTCAATACCTTAACTCATTCAGATGAACGTGTTCGCCATAAAGTTAACATGGCGCTTAACAAATGTCTAGAAGCAAAAACCTAGGACTTGTGTACTAAAGTGAAGATAATTGGGCATTGATTAGAGATATGTCATGATATGTCTGCGCTTTTAAATGATTCGTCGAACATAGGTACGTGCAAGCGGAAATATATTTTGAATAAAATGAATAGAGTACAATTAACTTGCCTCAACTGGGATTCAAACCCGTGGCCTTTGTGTTACAGGCCCAAAACTCTACCGACCGAGCAACGGAAATATATCTATATATAGATACATACAAACTTTGTTCATTCTGCATTGTCCGCATGCACCACAATACTGTGCTGGATTCGCAGCTTTGTAACGCCGCTTAGTGTAATAAAAACGCTTAGTGTAACAATTATTACACTAAGCGTTGCGATTGTAACGCTTAGTGTAATAATGTTACACTAAGCGTTGCAACTGCAACGCTTAGAGTAATAAATTAGAATTATTACACTAAGCGTTGCTTGTGTACAAATGCGCCGCTAAGTGTAATAAAACTCTGACTTGAACTGCAACCACATCAGTTTGAATTTTGTAATGTCATAGTCTGTAGTGAAATTGTATGTAAAGGCATTTTGACCTTTAAACTTCATATACATCGTCTACAAAATGCCCTCCACAAAAGTATCATCAGAATTTTGAAAATCATTGTAGTTTATTTGTAGCAACACTTTTGAATAGGACGGTGAAATTGATCTGGGAAATAGCAGCTACACGACTCACGCAAACTAAATAATATTTTGAAAATGTAAAGAACCCTTAATTAGTACTTAAAACAACAACACACAGATGGGCATCTAAAACTTTATTCTACTATATAACAAAACATAAACGGTGTCTCAGACACTGATATATACTGATATATATTGAGATATCAGCAAAATATATAGTAACACATATATCACCAAAGCTGAACAGAGAGCCAATGAAAATAGAACACAAATTTGGCCAATAATATTTAGACATTTAGCAGTCCTGCCTCAATATTTGACCAGATAAACTAGAGCATACAATATACATGTCATCCAACTCAGTCGGAGATAAGGAAGCCAGGTGCGACTCATAATAATCCTTTTAGCTGTGGGTGGGCTGAGTGACATGCCAGATTAAAGGGCAATGTGTGAGCTTGCCATCTATGTGTTGTGATTTTAAACACGACTAAAACTTTAGTCTCCACTACAAGTCTTGTCTTGAGGAATTGTGGGTGGGATGGGGTTGGGAGTCACTAGGAACTTCGGTGCCTAAAGACTTGTAGTAGAGAAACCTTTCTAGTTCAGATTTATACTTAAGACGATCCTTTACAGAAGGGAAAAAAAACCACTACAAAAACAATACTCATGTTCCGCTATCAACTGAGGTACAGTGAACTGAATTATACAATTAGGCTACATGTCGACATAGCCTTATTTTACGTCATATTCAGGAGGATCTCCAATGTAAACCTAGCTCGAAATTTAAAAAGTCGAAGACTACAGTTTTGTTTGGATGGTTGATTATATGAATTCATTTATTTCCCACGAACAGAAAGCGTAGAAGTCCAAGGTTTGGTTTGAAACTTAGTAATTTTGGGAGGATTTAC
>JAVFBX010231483.1:0-10811 GCA_034783855.1 Mopalia kennerleyi | reverse complement strand
AACACAGTCCGCACTGTGTCCAAATCAACTGATAAACACCGTCCACACTGTGTCCAAATCAACTGATAAACACAGTCCACACTGTGTCCAAATCAGCTGATAAACACAGTCCACACTGTGTCCAAATCAACTGATAAACACAGTCCACACTGTGTCCAAATAAACTGATAAACACAGTCCGCACTGTGTCCAAATCAACTGATAAACACAGTCCACACTGTGTCCAAATCAACTGATAAACACAGTCCGCACTGTGTCCAAATCAACTGATAAACACAGTCCGCACTGTGTCCAAATAAACTGATTAACACAGTCCGCACTGTGTCCAAATCAACTGATAAACACAGTCCGCACTGTGTAGAGATTAAACACAATGGGCCTGTTTTGAATTGAGAAAAAAATTAATACTCCTATTCCAAATTCGCCATTTGAAATTTACTTGCTTTATTTGAGTGTCGGGAATACCCTGGTAAAAAGGCTTCCGGCGAACAAAATGGACGATTTTGATGCATATTCACATTTGATTAAAACCGGAAGCGGGCTTATCTTCGTGTATCACGCAGTGATGGAAAAATGAGTTTAAGCCGCGTGGAAATACAGCAATACGGCTAAACCTCTCCTAGCTCTGGGTAACGTAGTGTTGACCATGCGATGTGTATCTTTATGCATAACAATTGTTCATTTTGTCAAGATGAACTCCGTTCAAACACACAAAGAAACCGAATGAATTCTGGGTAACGTGGTGTTGACCATAACATGTGTATCTATATAGATTTTGTCAACAGGAAGACTGTTAAAACACACAAAGACACCGAATGAATTCACTATCGGACTTCAGAATATGAAAGTTAGATTTCAGTACATTACGTAACATCCCCGGCAATTCCAGATATTGTCCTTTATGCAACTGGCCTTGTTGAAAATCTGATTTATGTATTGTTTATATGTATAGCATACCAAGATGCTATAGTTTGGCACAGTTCCCACGAACGCTGCTGAACTACAAAACTCTCCACCGCTTCAATAACATCATGTCTAATAATAGTAATTCTGTAGTAAAGTCAATTCTGATGTTTATACATAAGGTACTGAACCACAGAAAATATATGTCGTCTAACTTGACCACTTAGATTCTGTGTGTCAAGATAAGATTCTGTATGTCAAGAAACTTCATTCATCATAAATGTTTAATTTTTTATTTCAAGCATTCTTCTATGGTCGTTTATACTGAATGAGCCTTATATTATTACATTAAGTTGTCAAGAGAGAGTTGACAGATGTGGAATCCATATGTAGTAAGGACTATGTGTATCTGGTGATATGGTACAATGGTGATGATCGTACGGCTTCAGAGCCGACATGAACACATTCAGTGGATTTCCTAGTAAGAAATAATTTCACCTTACTGATCGACGAGAAACCTTGTTGTTATCGACAAATACATACAAGGCCCACCTGAATATAAATCGGTTACATACATCATGTAGCCGAGAACCTCTCAACATTTCTTGATTTATTTATCATAGAGAGACCATTTGTGTAGGAGATCTTAATCCCTGCGAGTCTTGTGTTGGTTTGATGTTAACAATTCATTTCTTTTCAAATATTATTCATTCTCTTTGTTCACTCTTACAGATTTTCTAAAGACATGGTAGCTATGCTGGCAACATTTGGATTTGATGGTTTAGATATTAATTGGGAATACCCCACCCCTGTGGAGAAAAATGAATTCATGTATTTCTTACAAGTAAGACGGAGGAAATTATGTAAACCGGAATCATACATTTTCCTTTTCTTAAAATTTTTTAAACGTTTTAATGCCAGAGAAAATCTTGGAGTTTCTAGTTTTCGGCAAAATGAAAATATTGGATAAAATTTATATCATTGGACTTATGGCAAGCTTCAGTATCTGTTAATACATGTAGCTTTGAATGGTGTTATTTGAGTTATACGCCATGTGCTGGCATTTATTTGGTTACCTTGGATATATCCCCTCAGAATGGCTATTAATTGTCATACTAAAGGATCACCACTACAGTGGCCATTTATGTCATTCCCACTGGAATATATTTCCTGTACAACGACTTAATTTCCTTCCTACCGGTTGTAGTGACTTTTACAACAACATTTACGAAGTATTAATTTATGATATCTGCTCTAGGGTATTTATCTGACTGGTCCGTATCTCCCCTAGAATTTATACTAGGCAATATCTTCCCTGTAATATCTATATATGGCCGTTTTGGAGATCGCTACTCGCAACAACACAACACAGGACGATCATGAGACGCAATAGATTGCCATATTGTTGCCCCTTAACCCTGAGGGCAACATCATTAATCCCTCACGCCACGTGATTTTTTCAATACTCCATATCAAAATTATCAATATTATATGAAATTGTACGAGTCCGGACATCATGTGGTTAATCAACTTTAATAACAAGTTGGCTGGACTTATATACCGCTGCCATCAATCAATCTTCCCTTTTTCTTTCAGGCAATTCGCGAAGCCTCAACCGCTAATGATATAATGCTGACAGTGTCTGTCCCCGCATACAGTCATCTCATACATACCTGTTACGATGTACCTCGACTCGCAAAGTAAGTCTGTCACTCTGTATTTGGCATTTTGACATGGCGGACTAATCCACGCCAACCAAATAATACGATTTCAACACCATTAGACATTATGACGTAATGCTACCTTATTTGATATCAAAATTGTGCCTTTTTTATTCAATGTGGGGTGAATTATGTTGTTGTGGTAATAGGAATTGTTAAGTTAATCTTAAATTTTAGATGGAATGCTACTCAGTTTGGTTTATTAACGAGGTTAACATTCCGTCCTAAACGTCAGGGTTATCGCTGGCTTCAGATAAGGCTGAGGACTTTTTGTTATCATATTTAACGAATGGGCACATTGTCTCCCGTTGTTTGCATAAGATTTGCTGTCTGGGATAACATGAAAACTTCCAGTAACTTATTTGTTGGTAACAAACCTGTTTGCTTTCACCATTTAGAGATTGCCGTGAGCATACTTGACAGATTGAATAAGGCATGTATTTGACGACATTGAAATTGTTGACTTCAACTTGAGGCTAGATATGAATAACTAAGTTATACATTATTGAAAATTGCTTGTGCAATATTTCAGTTGATTTATATTAATTGTTTTAATCCTGATAGTTCTGGGATTGAGAAAATAGCTTCTTGATATGAATTTAATCACCGGGGGGCAGTTTGAATGTTAAGCGCCGTTTTTATGCATTTTTATTTAGAAAAATATTGAAACTCTTTATTGGGAAACACATAGGCTCCATATATCTAAATCAATGCCTATGTTCTGATGACATAAAGCAAACAGTTCTTACAACACACATCGTTTTCCACATGCAGCTCTTTATTTCAAAACATAAAATTTCTGACCGCATTCTCGAAAAGCTATTATATGTTTTCAGTGTGATCTTAAAGGGAAAGCCCACTATTTTTCTACCTAGCCTTATCATTCTTATTGCATATATACACAGACAACCATCTGTACTGCACATGCAATCGAATTAGCATAGCCGTTAATTAGTTTATTTAAAAAGCGGAACTGACGTCCTTTTTCGAAAACATGGCAGTTATATCATCTAGTCGTGGCTGTCCCCTATTGTATGCACTGGTGGATGCTTTCACATAAAACCGAAAGTGAGGGTTCCGTCCCGAAGCGAAACAACAACAACAAACAACCGCATATCATCTGGTACTGATGTCGCATAAAAAATAATCAATTTACCAAATAAACCAATAACATTATCAAGGCTAAGATTTTTACTTTAACGATAAGCTGTATTTACCCCAGTTTGATAACTTCGCATAGTTAGCGGGAAATGGTACAGTTCAACGATCAAGAATAAAAGGGCCGTACGCTCTCGGCAACTGTTTACCTGCTTATTATTTCATTATGTTTACATCAGCAGGAAGTTATATCTAACACACTGGTTATTGATTTGTCTGTTTACCACAGTCTGGTTGATTCAGTCCACGTGATGACCTATGACCTTCACAAGGCTGAACCGCGTAACCTTGGAGTGACCGCCTTTAATAGCCCACTCTTTGCACCAAACAATGACCAAAGCTACGATAGTATGGTAAGATTTATCGGATCATGTCTTATACATAACATAAATAATAGGGGTGGGATATATATATATATTGTTGGATAAGGATGGGATATATAATATTTTTTATTATTATTTTTTTATTTATAACTTTATTACAGACACTTGGTCCATATACATGTTTAAAGATTGCATTGGTCTATAATTGTACTTGTATGCACTAGCGTAGCACAGTATATGCCATTTGACATGAATTAATGAGTTAACAGGAATATCAGACAGGAATATCAGAGCGGAATACAATTTTTAACACCTGGTCTATGCTCGAATGCAACATTTTCATAAAAGAATACACATGTTTACGAACGATTTCATTAAAGGATCGTATGGCCTGAAAAGAGCACATTAAGGATGGACAACCCCTTTCAAGTCAAAATTGTTCATTTTTTGTATGTCTTTATAAGAACATTCTCTTATTTGTCCTGCATTTTGTGAAAAAAATAAGTTTTTGCCTGATTCTCATTTTATAGCAATTTTCCTAAAATTAAATAACTTTTAACCGGAATTTTTATATAAGTTGTTCACAAGATATAGGACAATAAAGAGATTTATTTACAAACAAATAAAGAAATGAACAATTTTGACCTCGAAGAGGTTGTCCATCCTAACATTTTAGTCTTCATTTCCAATTTTTACTTAACACACTTGTTGTTTAACTTCAAGTTTTAAATTGCGTTTAATCTGCTTTTACATTGAAACTACTTGCATGTTTTGACGTTGCATATTTAGTGTATTGAGTTCATGAGACATACGAGAAGGGTCTACGTATTGTAACATATACTTGAGCGTCAGTTGTTTAGTTCGATAGATCCTCGCCATTGTATATACCTCTTATGACAAGTTAAAATCAAAACACATCAATTGCAATTGATTGAAGACCGATAATACTCGTAATGTGTAAATTATTGATTGGTTGTAGGAGAGTGCTGCTCGTCTATGGGAAGAAAAAGGAATGCCTAAAGGGAAGATAATCATGGGAATTCCATCTTATGGAATCACATACACACTAATGAATGTCTCAAATCACGAATTCCATGCTCCCGTGTCCGGACCTGGGCTGCCTGGAAGGGTTTTATATACAACCGGATATTACTCATTCACTGAGGTCTGTAATACTGTAAAGCCGATATTCATAAATAACGGTTGTTATTCAGTTTAAGTATCACTACGATGATAATGGAGAACAGTCAATAAACTTTTTTTTTGTAATTTTTTTTTTTTACAAATTATGGAAAAGTTAAAACCCGAGTAATTGTGGGTAATTTAATTGATATATATATTTTTTTGTATTGTTGTTATTCATTAAAAATCGACAAAGTAGATACCAGAGACGCTGTGTCAGTTTGTCTCTTGAACAGGGCAAAAACATATGGTAGAAATCAACTGCATCAGTACATGAGTAATATACTATATATTTGAAATTCCACACAGGTTCACAGAGTAGAGTATGGTGGCAATTCCATAAAAGACGAACAAGTCATGTTAATCATATATTTCGGTTTAATAACTAGTGCAGATTATGGTGAAAAAAAAAAAAAATGATGATGAACACTTTATGTCGACTACATATTTATATTTATTAACTACTGAAGATGGTTTAAATAAACCAATATAAAGTCAACATGATATGTTCATCATTTTTTGGAGTTGTCACTAAACTTTATGTATTTTCCGAAAAATGTTACCTAAAGTTCCTTCGGTAATGTCGCATCTTAGGGTACAGCCCTGGCGGATTCTTGAAGCTTCTATGGTTTGTATTAATACTAATCATCAATCAATTTATCTACGGACCGTAATTTGCCAAACTATGTTCTTGTTTCACTGTAGTAAAGATTAATTTACAACCCAATCCACGATTTACAATTGACAATATATTTGACGCCCATGTATTAAACTTAATTTCGAAGCACTCGTAGCTTTACAGGAACTAAAGTGTTTTGTTATAAGAACAATAGCTTCTCATACAAAAATAGCTCTTTTCCTGCCACAAGACCAACGTATTCCGGTTTGTCATCAACTGAGGCCACCGTTCATTCAAACGAGGTTCACTTTCGTGCACAATTATCCAAACATGTTTGCTTTTCGCGGCACAGTAGGTTATGACGACAAACGTGTGTTTATTTTTTATGTTGTGTTGAGAAGGAATGTGACATTAAATCTCTACTCATTTGCAGATCATGGGAGTTTAGAAAACTCTTTAAATACATTGGCTGTCAAAGGGGAGAAAAGGGGGACTTTAAAAATAAAGGAGTTTGAATAGACAGACTGTTATGAGCAGTTGAGAAGAATTGTGTTCGAAGTGTATAGGTAGTGTTCAGAATCGTATTAGAACGGTTTTGACGGTGAACTGTTTAACCCATGTCGCTTCTCTGTCTAGAACATAGACTAATATTGTTTTGACTAATATGTTTTTTTGTTAATTAATACTGACATACTGCTTTGGCGGCAAATACTGTAAATATTTTTTGAATAGCAGTCAATGATGTAGGCCTGTTGTTAATTATTGTTAAATAAAGTTTTGTATTTCATATATATTTTGTACATGTTTATGGTTGAATTAATCAATCAATCAAATCAAAAATGCTATAGATATACGTAAATGATATGGCATGGGTGGCTCACCATACATGCGTTACCAATTTAGTCATGAGCCCTGCCGATCACAAACTATTTATTAAGACTCACTTTAATTGTTTGTTTGTCTTCCCCCTTAAGCTGTTAGCACTCTCTGTACATAGCGTTATGAACAAAACAATGCCATTATATCAGCCGATTCGGCTTCATTTATGACTCGACATACTCATTGTTTAAGGCAGATAACAGCAAACTCGAAAGCAATGTTTATTGTTCACCAAGACGTTAGATAATGTTGAGCGCGTTAGACATATGCAATGTGAATACAACGACAAACGTCATAAATAATAGAGAAGTAACAAACTTCGAATTATATTCCCACGGCAGCACCTTACCGGCAAATAAATGCCCATCAGTTTAATGTAGTGCTCTATAGCCAGTGTTTCCATTTCTATTTTAGTTATGTGCACTGTATTGTTGCTTTTACTGTGCACCTGTTTAATATACCACGCCAATCTTATTCAATTTGACTCAATATTTCAACATTTACTATGCCGTTTTCAAGATAACGGGATGGTGTCTTATTCTGTGACGATGGACCTGGCATTTTACGTTTTTCTTATGTTTAGTCGTGTTGGTTGTTGGCCAGTGGCGCCACTAGGATATTAGATGTTTTCAGTCGATCTCCATACATGTATCTCAACGAGCAATGGGTGTCTTATGACGACGTGGAGAGTGTCACCGAGAAGGTAATATTACTCTATATGTGAAACTCCACTAATTCGCATAACAGAGGACCTGTTGATTATTGAATAACACGAACCCTTTACTGGTCATCAAATGAATCCGATACAGCACAGCATATAAACACACTTATATCACTGGTTAAAAGATTATCTACAGGAACAAATCAGCGCTGTTGTACGAAAATATAGATAGTCGTAGTTTTGTCAGAATTCAGCTTTGTTTATTTGGGACTTTTCGAGTATTTTCTCGAAATTAATGCGGAAGTATCCAATACAGCCCTAGAACCTCATAACGAGTAAGGTTAGTTTTTCCCGAAGAAATAATTTAAACAGAACAGTTTGGGATGGACAGCAAATAAACACGTTGACCATCAGAGGCCATCGAAATAAAAGTAACAGTCAGCTATTAAGAGACACTAGGGCTTCCTTTGTCCTACAGCTTTTGAACATTTAATATGTTGAATGCTTATTCTTGCAACTATTTTATAATCGTAAAATAAAATATATTACATACTATCTCATCTTGGTTTTATTTGAACATCATATATATCCATTTTAACCCCTGACTGACCACTTTGCTTGATAGTAATGCTAGTACCTCTACCAAAACCCTGCTTTACAATAACTAAGTCGTAAACCGTAAAACGCCTTCTCTCATTAGTTCAACCAGTGTCTAAATGCCTCTTACGACTAACAAGTGCAATTAAGCAACTTTGTATTTTGACGATACTTTTGTAACCTGCATATTTTTCAAATGCCCATTCTCAACGCCAAACATTGAAAAACACGCCATTTGAAGAAGAACCAAACTCAATATTTTGTATACAAACCATGCAAATACTTTTTGTTGTAAACGAAGTTACCACAATCGCATTAGCCATCGGATCCTTTTGTAACTCTCATTTAAGTTACCTGTCAACGCGGGTAGAGTCGGTGAATCTTAAAATTGCTGATTTCAGATATGAACTTTTTTCAGAGCGAATGGATTCGAAAGAAGAAATACGGTGGAACAATGGTTTGGAATTTACAACTTGATGACGTGACTGGCGCATGTGCGGGGACTACTTTTCCTTTGTTAAAAGCAATCAAAAAGACAATCGAAAAAGAAGTGGACTAGATGTTGCAATTGCAGCTTGTCCGTCGACCATATACGTACTTACTATAAGTCAATCTACAATATAGATAATCCTCAGTCAATGTTTCTAGACAATAGGAAACACATGTCCTATTGAGTATTAAGATTTTGTCAGTTCTGTGTATATACAGATATTCTATTAGACATTGCAATCTGCTGATGTACCCAGGCATTTTCGAGATGTAGTCTAATCAAGTTGCTGGGATAGTTCGTGGAATGTTCCAGAGATAAGGATGTCCCAAACTTCTAAAATCACTTATTCGGATAATTTCAACTATGTTTGATTAACAGCAAGACTGAATCCCCAGTGTGGCTAATAAGTTGATTATTCTTTTGAAAATTGAATGTAAGACTTGATAGACGAAAGCAATTTTTTGACCATTTTAAATTTCTGAACACTTATTAGAAACACTTGAGAGAAAGCCGATTGACATTGTGATCAAAAAACGTAACTTACCGTATATCGTTTTTTTGTACAACAATCCAGACTTTCTCAGAAATGCCATTTTTTTTATTCTTATGGAGATGACAGTTACAACATTGAGTGATTGAATGATGTAGATTTATTTGGGATTTTTCTGGCAAACAATAAGGTTTTACACAAAGCTTCTTAGATTATTACAATCTTCCGATGTTCGACACTCCATAGGTTTGTTGTATTTTGCCTTTTTTTTTTTTTTTTTGTCTTTTAGCTTTGTTCTGAAAATGGCCTACAGATTATAACAGACGGATCCCGCCAAATCGTCAACTTTTTAAGTCCGGTACAAAACAGGGGATATATCAATAATTTGTACAATATGATTATTATTTTATTAACTGTGATTTACATATTGTCTGTTATCCATTGTATTTTTATGCAACTTTATATAATAAATAATGAAACCTGTTTAGGCTTCTCCTTTTCATTTTGTATGACATTAAATATATCGAATCAATAAAAAAACTTGTCCATAATAATCTGCCCATTATGTGACACCCGATAGTCCACTTTGCATTGCCTCGATGTGAAGACAGCCTACTGATGAGAAGCAAAGTGTGAAGTGGATGAGATGCACATAGAGTTGTTATTATAATATAATTTTGTTAAAGTTGGAGAAGTTCAAACTTCTCGTTTGGTGCGTTCGGTAAAAAAAAAGTTGTACAATACTCATTCTAATTTATCATTAACTTCAGATGCACATTACGGGTGAATAGATCTGATTTCAGTCGACGTGTGGAGGATGAGAACACTTCATGTGGAGTAGTCGACGGGCATATGCTGGATAAAACAATACCTATGTATACTGACATCTAAATTCTACACTGCGCAGGCTGATAGCAGGTCATAAAAATAATACTGTTACAATGTAAGAAGAGACGACACTATCAGTGATCTAATTATAGCAAAACATATGGCTTACAATGGTAAACGTGTCAACCAAGCTTTATATAGTTTTCATTTTTAGACTGGCAGATTCCTTCAAGTGTGTTGTGACGTAAAAGTAAAAATTAATCCATACAGCCAACTTGAAACACGTATAAACGACGGAAAAATGCCGGAATCAACCTAACGGTTATGTATTGGTAAACGTTTCTATTGCTACAAAAAAACGGACAGAGTTTTGTCTGTATAAGTTGCCTCCCTTGATATTGGCTCAGTCTGGATAAGCAGACCCAAGACATTGAAAGCGTTTGCTTTCCGGTTATCAGCGCAGTAGACAGCTGAAACGCCGTGATCACCCAAAAAGCAAACGGCTCAGCTTTGCACTGCTGTTTTTATTCCAATCCCCGTGATCGAGAAACAGACTGGAATCATCACGTAAAAGTGGCTTAACAATACACAAGGTATTGTTTAAGAAGTTTAGTAGGCCTACTGACATGTAAAACAATTTCTGAAATATTGATCAAACATAATACATCGGGCTCACTTTATACAGCAGCTACATGTTTATTATCAAGCTGGTGGCGTTAAACTTGCTCTTCAACGATGAATATATACCAGACATCTACAAAAAACATTTAAAAAAACAATTTCTCTGCTGTTTACCATGATATTCCGATACACCGTTTGTGGTAAGTAGCAGATGCATTTGATTGGTTTCTTGTTTTTTCGATTCGCCTTGATATATGTCCGTCAGCCGGAACGGGGTTTGTTTGTTTGTATGTTTGTTTGATTGGGGTTTAACGTCGTACTCAAGGGTATTTCACTTAT
>JAVFBX010231472.1:0-10812 GCA_034783855.1 Mopalia kennerleyi | reverse complement strand
GGGATTATATAATTTTTTCAAAGCAATTTTCTTAAATTAACTCTGGAGAATGATACATGAATGTAACAAGCTTATATGATTCAGCTTCGACCTGAAATTAATTATGCAACTGGAATGTTAAGAATTTGCTATTTTAAACTTGATTAAATTGAATACCAAATATCAGGAGAGCTTAATGTTATGTTAGAACTTTTAACCCCATTATAAATGCACTGTAATGGGATAAATGAAAAGTTGATTAGCATGGCTTTGATATTGGTTACCGCTTAATACCCTTTATTGGCTTGTCTCGGCGCACCTTTCATGTTTATTTGAGTTGCAGTTTAATGCCAATTAGATATATATATGTAATTCAAAACAAAAATGTTTAGGGTAAGTTTGTATCCAGCATAAAATACTCATAAACCCTTTTAAAAAATCCACAAATCCCCCGTATGTTTCCTAAATAAACATGGAACGATAACCCTTGTGTAGGTAATTACCATATATCATTGGGTAATGTTTCCCTAGCTATGCCCCACGCCCAAATTCTTTGATTATATCAGTATTTAATGAAGACGAATTTAGCTAACTCCGACCACGGCACGTAACACAACTCCCCCTCCAACCGGCCTATGACGTTCAGAAGGACTGTGTTACGGTAAAGATCACTTCACGATAATACCACTAGAGACTCAACTCGCTTCACGACATATCGTGTTATGTGCGAATGGTCTTGACATCTTATTGAGTATAAAACTGTATACGCGCTTCATGCCTTATCTTGTGGAGAATGTTACTCGATGTATATTCGTATAAACAAATCAAATTCCAAAAGCAATAATGCCTTTTTGAAATAATATGTACGTAGCCGCTATTTTGTAAAGTGTCCTTAATGTTGGATTCGGTTTGAACATGGTGAGTCACTAGACGTCATGAAGAATAAAACAGACCAATTTCAAGCATAGGTTTCAGTTGTTCAGTGGACAGACGTGAATAACAAGAAATGGCTAACTTAGAAGATTTAATTGGATGCTTTAAAGTAACCCTATTCTGAAAATGAATGCAGAGGATATAAAGAAATGATTTGTAAACAGCTGAGGATTAGTTTGAAAAGATCTGCCTTTAAGATGAAACAACAACGAAAAACTATGAAAAAACAATAATATACAGCCCAGAAACATCTGGCCTAATGAAAACCCTCTATCCAGGCTTATGTTTGGTAGTTACCCGTCGGCCTCACTGATTGACCCAACAACGATTCAGTTGTTACAGTTATATATCAATAGGTTGGGTCCTGAATCACATTGCTTTACCATACAACATCAAAAAGTAAAGTAAAAAGACATCAGCTCAAACAATGCCGAAACAAAAGGTCCTCGTCTGTAACTCGTGGTACCAGCTGAAACAGCTTGTCGTTGGTTAACAGGACCATAACGGCCCCACACATACAAACATGTCGCTACTGCAGAGCTCTGCCATTGAACTTGACCCAGCACCATTAATTAAACAGTCGTCATTACAAATGACAAGTTTTAAGATTTAAACAAACATTCAGCCTTATACGTCAAGATGGATGGTCTTGGTGTGTAGATTATTAGTTTTCCAATGCAGTTATGACGAAGAATGTAGATCTCAGAAATAAAATTTCTTTATAGTGTTGAAAATAGCGTACATTCAAAATGACTAAGGCTGAAACCAATGATTCTATCCGAAAAATCTGGAAAATTTATTTCATTGTTTGTATGATCGTTTATTTATCCACATCCAATAACCATAACACCAAAATGATCTTGAGTATATATCCATTGGGAAAAACCTAGAATAAAAAATGATACAACAATGGGTGTACATTTTTGATTACCCAGCCTTTAATATAAATCATTATAATTATAAAACCATACAATACATATTTCTGTATAGAAATTTAAAAAAAATGAAAGCAATTTCCCAACAATGGAGTCAAAGTCATGATACCCACAATGTGTTCTAGAGGAGAATGTGCAATAAATAAGCAATGTAAAGTTAGTTTTCACCGGGTTGGTTTATACAGGTTGGGTTTCGGTTGCTTCTTTGGTTGGAGTTTAACGTCAAGGGTGCATGGTTCACTTGTATGACGATAAATTGTCCATTTTACACAGTTCCTTGCTTAAATACGGTATAAAACCGGTAGGAAACATTGCAAAAATAAAACCGCGACTGCATCGGCCACATCGTGTTACCTGCTCCTATATCTGATGGCCGACAGAGGGACACGAAGACTTAAAGGTGTAAGCATAAAAGCTAATAAACAGCATTTAATCTGAAGACGAAACCAATGTACGTATTTGGGTTAGAGGGTTCAGCGTTGTACTAAGATGCGTAACACTGTATGATTTTCATTATCCATTCAATATACCAGCATCCAGTAGATAGATTTGGAGAAAACATATTTATTTGACCGATTAAAGATTACAACATAACAAATCTGTCATGGCCTGTGTAAAAAAAATCAGTTAACAGATACAGGTAATATAAAGTGTCCACAGTTTATTGTTTTTGACGCAATATATAAGACAATTATGTACGAGTTACGATGATAGTAATATAAAAAAGTCGTTCCTCCTGATAAAATTAGGTATAGGTTTTAGATTCAGTCATTATTTAACTTATTAATGTTTGAAAAGTAACTTTACCCCCAACGACATCGCACTACACTTATGTGTGATTAAAAACACAACCGCACTGGGAAGAAACTGTGACGAGATGAAAGATAAATACAGAACTGAAACGTGTGATATTGTCTGGGTAAGTAGCGGGCAACCGGAAGCTCGCTTCCGTCAGCTGTCATTGGACGAGATATTTACGATATACTATCATAGTAATATTACACATCTGCCAAAGTCACACAAACTGTTCTTTATAGCTTTTAATCGTTAACCAACGGCTATTAAGTTACAGCTATAGAAATAGTTTCAATAAAACTAAATCATAATGCCAGAAGTACGTAATAAAAATCTGCTAGAGGGATAAAAATAAATTATTCACAAAAATAAAAATTCATAATTTATTACCGACTGGTCGGTTGTTAAAACATTGTCTAAAATAAGAACAGAGTTGCTAGCAAGGAGTTATCAAATGGTATCACTATAGTTACTACATCACAACATATACGTGATTGGTGGTTCTCCCTCAGCCAATCAAAATCAATCATAATCTGATCTGCGATAGGCTCTTTAGGGAAACTGATGTCCTACATTAATCTCTAAACCATCAACCACAATAAGTACAGCAATAGTATAGTTCTTGTATCGCTCTAACGAAATCTTTACAAGGATTAGTGAATAACTGTGAGAACATCCCTTCACGGGATCAAGTCCATCTGTCGACCATCAGGTATATGAGTTAGTCACACGGTATTGCCCCGGCAATTGCGGGGGTGATTTTTACGATGGTTTACTCCCGGTTTTGCACCGTATATTTAAGCAGTGCACACTGTCAAGTGGGCAATTCGTCCTCATGTTAGTGGCATACCCTTGAATGTGACGTAAATCCTTATCCAAACAAACTTTTGTGTCAACTTTTTTTCAAATTGAGAGCACTGTGGTGTTACTTTATACAACACAAAATCCATCATCTTTCCATATCTAAACCACTAAACTATGTTTTCCATCGTATTTAATACGACGTGGACAACAAAGTGGCCAGTCATTAGGCCTATTCTATGGACCATACAGTGATGGACGTGTCTCATTCCGGCCGTAGGCCTATATCTCGGACCATACAGTGATCGACGGGTCTCATTCCGGCCATATAGCTCGGACCACATGGTGATTGCACGGGCTTCATTCCGGCCGTATAGCTCGGACCATACGGTCAGAGCACGCTCATCATTCCGGCCGTATAGCTATAGGACCATATCATCCGTATGGTGATCACACGGGTCTCATTCCGGCCGTATAGCTCGGACCACATGGTGGTCGCACGGGCTTCATTCCGGCCGTATAGCTCGGACCATATGGGTCTCATTCTTGCCGTATAGTTCGGACCATATTGTGGTCGCACGGGTCTCATTCTAACCGTATAGCTTGGACCATATGGCGATCACACGTGTCTCATTCCGGCCGTATAGCTCGGACCATATTGTGGTCACACGGGTCTCGTTCTGGACGTATAGTTCGGGCCATATTGGGATCGCACGGGCTTCATTCCGGCCGTATCCGACAATTTGATGCTTCATTTGTTAATAGCGTGATGTCTGACATCAATCCTGTAATATGTAATGTTTTATTGTTTATTTACTGGAAAACTCTATTTCATTCAGCAATAAACTGTGATATTACATCACCATAGTTAAATAAATGATATTGGACAATGCACCTATTAAATTCGTTTCTAGTTTAGGTGAGGATTGAGTTGACTATGATAGACATCCATGTCCCCAAAGCTCCATTACAATTTGTCAATGTTGAAAGCGATAATTATATTTTGAAAAAGCCGCCCTGTTAAAACAAAAACAAAAACACGTCTATCTATATGACCACTCACAGGCATAAGATGGATTGGTGCCCAATGATAGCGTTACAGGCAGGACAAAGCTTCATTACATGAATCAGGCCATCTGTGTCACAAAAACACACAGGTTCCTTTCTAGGCGAAGTGTCAATGACAACTGACCAGGTACCACGAAGCTTATCTAGAGGCAATGTGTCAATGACAACTGACCAGGTACCAGGAAGCTAATCTAGAGGCGATGTGTCAATGACAACTGACCAGGTATCAGGGAGCTTATCTAGAGGCGATGTGTCAATGACAACTGACCCGGTACCAGGAAGCTAATCTAGAGGCGATGTGTCAATGACAACTGACCAGGTACCAGGAAGCTAATCTAGAGGCGATGTGTCAATGACAACTGACCAGGTACCAGGAAGCTTATCTAGAGGCGATGTGTCAATGACAACTGACCAGGTACCAGGAAACTAATCTAGAGGCGATGTGTCAATGACAACTGACCAGGTACCAGGAAGCTAATCTAGAGACGATATGTCGATGACAACTGACCAAGTACCAGGAAACTAATCTAGAGGCGATGTGTCAATGACAACTGACTTGGTACCAGGAAGCTTATCTAGAGGCGATGTGTCAATGACAACTGACCAGGTACCAGGAAGCTAATCTAGAAGCGATGTGTCAATGACAACTGACTTGGTACCAGGAAGCTAATCTAGAGGCGATGTGTCAATGACAACTGACCAGGTACCAGGAAGCTAATCTAGATGCGATGTGTCAATGACAACTGACCAGGTACCAGAAAGCTAATCTAGAGGCGATGTGTCGATGACAACTGACCAGGGACCAGGAAGTTAATCTAGAGACGATGTGTCAATGACAACTGACCAGGTACCAGAAAGCTAATCTTAAGGCGATGTGTCAATGACAACTGACCAGGTACCAGAAAGCTAATCTAGAGGCGATGTGTCAATGACAACTGACCAGGTAACAGGGAGTTAATCTAGAGGCGATGTGTCAATGACAACTAACTAGGTAACATGAAGATAATTTACAGGTCATGGGTCAATACAAATGACCAGGCACCAGGGAGTTAATCTACAGATGATGGGTCGATGACAACTGACTAGGTGCCAGGGAGCTACTCTAAAGGCGATGAATCAATTGAGGTCTAGACTTTATAGTCTATGTCAAGCCGCAGTAAGCAAACAAACACACAAACAAACTAAAAACATCAGAAAGCAGCACTTGATGTAAGTAACTAAGTATAATTTATATTGTAAACCCCGAGTTTAAAAAATTGCGTCAAGTAGACGTAAAACAATACCCACGCCCTAGATGACGTGGTCCCCATGAGCTAATCCACCTCGCTTTTGTTTGTAACCTGTGATCTTTCGTTAGTTATCATGCATTTTTTATTGTTTCAGCCATTTTCCAGTGAAACTTTATTTTTTCCAGAACAATTTGAAACTTGCGTGTTTCGGACAATACAAAACTGTACCGCGTAGCTGATGCTGAAAACAGACTCAAATCTCTAGCAATGAAGTGATTCTTGCCACTGTTTGGAAGTTGATAAATCATGTTTGGCGGTAAAATGGAAAGACTACTGAGTAAGGGGATACTTGACATGGAATGATACAGACCGCAGAAGCACCGAGTACCCAGATAAATTCCCGCCGGCAGGAAATCCTTAACCATATGTCTTAAAAGGCATTACAATACCATGGTACACGCGTCACAATTAATACATAGAGAGTCATACACCAATGTGTTTAAATGCTGCGTTGTTCTGTAATTTCTGCTGAAAAATGTTTCAACTAAACATAAATGAATGAAAAACAAATGATCTCAAAATATATTTACGCAGTATTGAAAACATTAGTAGTGCTTGTTATGTCTTTTATCATTTCCTTTCTACGTGTTTTAACACACGTTCCATTCAATAAGACAGAGATAACCTACTTTTCAAGCCTACATTTATTAGCAATATTTAAGCAATAAACATGGCAAAGCCGTACAAATGAACTTTAAGTACACACATAGAAGGCAGTGTTAAAATAGGTTAAATGTAAATAGAAAGAAAGTTTGGGCTACATGTGGTACAAATATTGTTTCAGCGAAAAATTACACATTCTGCTAGAAAAAATGTAAACAGTTTTTATTAAAACATATGTCAATCCTAATGTTCAAACAGAAAGTCAAATATGGTATTCATTGTATAACGCCTCCATGCATGTTTTCCATTCAATGGCGGGAGTGCGCCGGGAAATAAAAGCTCACACACAATATATGAGAGTCTGGGGCATATCCTTTGGCTCCAGTAAAACATATACATGCATCAGGCCAGTTTGTTTACTGAATAATTTATTGAAAAAGCTTCAATTTTCTTGATATATTGTTTATTTTCTATAATTGTCTCCTTACTATTGCAATAATGCCATTATAGTCATATGTCATAATATACTATCATTTGGGGGATCACACGTTTTGAGTTCAAACCAATAGTAATGAGAAAGTGTGCCATCATTATGATATTACCAAAATGATGGCGCAGGTCAACTGGCACAGTCTGTTAAAGTGACTGGATGTCCATCCCTTCGAGTCAAACACGACATCCCCACCAGTAGATGCCGGTCATCTGTATACCTCTAAATCACAACGAAACAAGCCAGAACCATGGTGTGTCGTTTAATAATCGAGCATAATGTAACTCGCATTATGTAGACCCCTAAATGTGTAAAACTGGTAAGACGTTTAACAAAGAACTGTAAAGAAACTGAGGCGACGATTTATAGACCTTCTTAGAGGAAGTTTTTAAAGGGCGCCAGAAATTGTTTGGTACATGTGTGTTCTATACACTGAGGTGAGTATATATCCATCATAAACTCCATTAACCTGATAGTGAAAGCAATACCAGATGTTCTGGATCTCGGTGACAACCATGTGATAGAAGGCTTCCGCAGTGTGATAACATCTGATAACCACAACACAGGTCTTTGATTAAACACCGGTCGAGTCAGGTGCGAGACCTTATAATTAGAATAGCAATCGCCTGAGTGAAATATGCATTGGAAGCTCAAGTAACAAATAAATTAAAAGGGCAAGTGGATATGAGATAAACTTAGTTCATCTTGTATCTTATCATGCTCATGTTTTATACGGCGAGGACTATTTTTTTATTGTTGATAAATATCAAAATGTAAACAGTTATATGCACAAATGTCAAACATTAAATAACGAACAAAATATAACGAACAAAAGATTATTAAAAAAAGATTTTAAAAGTTACCAGCGTTTTGTTTGTCACTATGATTTGACGCAAAGGCACACCAAACGGTGTTGGCTTACAAAATTGATCAATCGCAGAGCCGCTGTACAAATCTTTTTTATAAATGCCGGTCGAATATTTCTCCGGGAGAGCCGAGGTTCAAATACCACTTGTTATTACTATTTTCCCAGTTGCTTGTCTTAGATCAACGTATACCGCTTATATCCTGCTCTATGCTGACGATACATCATTATAAGCAACAAAATATATTAATAATCTAGATTATCTCGGCTTGACTCCATGTTAACCACATCCTTGTGTTGAAAAATGTGATTTTACCAAAGAAACTAACTTGATTGGCGTGTTTTTTGGCATAAGTCCGCAGAGTAGTTTGGTTCATTTCCACGCATGCGCTCAAAACATCCGGCGGTTTACATTACACGTTTTCGTGTTCTATTATTGCTCGGATTCACCACCGAGATAATTGTACTGGTATGGAGAGTGTCGACGAAGGTTCTGACATGTTTGGACAGTGTGTGTTTCCAACAAGCCCCCAGTGCACATGCGTGAAGAAATATTTATACCAAATCAACAACAAAAATACCCTTCATCGTCTCTTTCTAAGCAACGCATAGCATTATTGCAATGTTTAAAGCATTGGTAAAGCTTTCTCATGTTTTTAGCTGAACGAAAGGTTGTTTCGTGAAGCCATGTGGGTACCATTATTTATAGGTCTACTGCTGGCGAATCGAAATCTGGCTTCAACAGTGTATCATTGCAACGATTTTTCTTCGCCAGTAATATATACTTACAAAATTGAGTTTTCAATTTCCCCAAATAATAATAAAATATATCATGATAAGTTTGTAAACGCACCATGGATAGAAAATCACGTTCCTCAATCATCTATGGTGACAAGAAATCACATCAATTTTCTAACTCCCATCCATGTAAAACAAACATAGGGACAAACGCCTGTCAAAAAGATGAGTAGAATGTTTTTGTTATAGTTTTGCAGATTTATTTATTCATCAGTCTGATTATAGTTTTGTCTGTTGTTATATTTGTTTGTCAATTGACCTGGCTAACATCGCTTGTACATCTGTGACATTCGAGCGCTTTCTTCATCTCATCACACACGGCCCTATATATAAAACAGTCCTGGTCAGTATCGTTTTTGAGGTCATTTTTGTCTCTTGTTTAATTTTATTTTCCCAACGATAATACCCTAACTAATGACATAGCCACGTCAGAACCCACCCAAACAGCCCGTTCAACCTTGAGAGAATTGATGTGCATAACTGCATACGCCAGAACATGGGCGGTAACTAATAAATGCGAACAGGATGACTTGAATAAGAGATGTTTTAAAAGTTATATTTTGTCGTATAGATAAGGATCTGTTAAACCTTGAGATGTGTAATTGAACTAAGCTCACCTTACTCCCACACAATAACTACTCTGCTCATTTGACATTTTGTTCGGTACATTTTCGAAACGACACCGCTGTAGGCTGAGTAGGTGCATTCGAGTCGTTATTTCAATTTAACAGAAGAACATACATTAGACGAGCTGTGTACTTTAAATCAATATGGCGTAATTCCATGCGATCGAGCAATTTAGCAAGCTTGTAGGCCTGCGGCAGTTTTGCTAGTAAAATATAAAACCATCATTAAAGGAAGTCTTAACTCTGCGATAGGGCCTACCGTATAGGCATGATATCGTTGTGACGTCATACCAGAATGTCGTGCGGATGTCTGGAGAGAGCTTCCTTTGAATGAAATAACCTTGAGTACGGCGTTAAACCCCAATCAAAGAATCAAACCATGATGTCGCAAATGTAGCAATATAGGCTAGCTTTCAGGAGAAGAACAACACTTTCTCTAACAACTGGAAGAGAAGACGACGTGATTTCGCGCGATTTCTTGGTTACGGTATACTCTCTTATCCAGATACACTTTGGCCTACTGAAAAGGCTGTGGAGTGCCGTTGGACACTTTTGACATTTTTGGTTAATCCAATTGTTTCCCTGAGCAGTAGGTGAAAGTTTCATCTGAAGTAAATTCGAACGAAGTGATCATTAACTCAAAACATGATCAAACCAGTAACGACCTACCTGTATTAAAAATTCTATGCAATCTGCAAACTGTTAGTTGTTGGAGCGTAAATATGTTCAGGTTAGGATTTATCAAGAACCGTGGCACTTTCAAGGTTTAATAATTGCTAAGAATGCCACAGTTTGCAGAACGCTAAGAATGGAAACGATGGCCAGATATCAGCAGGATTAAATCTTATGAATGGTCTAATGCAACAATGTCACTTACTTGTTTAAGGAATTCCAACAAATATTTGTACTAAATTTTTTTAAAGTAAAATTGTTACCCAACTGTAACCCAAGTAGCATTAGGTCTATTAAAATGTGACACTTTCACGATTAAGACATTCTTGGCGAATAACTGATTAGTGTGTTTATTTAAATGATAGATGAGTGTTAATGGCTGATTGTGATATACATATAGGTTATAGCGATTACAACACTTTGACATTGGCTTGTAGTATAAGAGGGACTCATTCAGGTTGATTTATACATCTGTTTTATAGGCAGAGATTGGCAGAATTAATCCGCCAGTAATTTACAGTCTATAACATGGTTTTAAGTCCCTCGAACCTCCCAAGCAATGTAACATTTATACTCAGATGTATGTGTCGTTAGAAAGTACTTTGAATGGTCAGCTATTTACTGCGAAACGCTTCACAACTTTAGACACGTCATAAGAGAGTAACCATTTGTTGGCTTATTTTATTTCAAGATTTTTGTGTAGCCTAAACATTTTATCGCAGATAAGCTGTGTATTAAAACAAACCGGCAACAAACTATGACTATAAAAATCGCAATATTACACATCGGCGTATAAGTCACACAAACTGATAATAGCTTGGCAATCATTGTGTGATTTGTGAACAAGGAGAATAGTTACTACACCGACAACCGTTACAATTAACTGTAATACAAGGAGAATAGTTACTACACCGACAACCGTTACAATTAAACTGTAATACAAGGAGAATAGTTACTA
>JAVFBX010231461.1:0-10814 GCA_034783855.1 Mopalia kennerleyi | reverse complement strand
AATATCATACAATACATGTAATTAAGTGCATCTAAACGTTGTGGTTGTGTACCGGTGGAATGAAATGATTGGTGACAGGCGAATAACGAGAGAGAGAGAGAGACTTACAGATTCCTACCATTTGTCTGTAAAACAACGAGCAAGTCCTTTCAGCAAAAAACGCTTAATCTGTATATTTTGTGTGACGCATACATTGGAGAGAAAAAAAAACAATATCTGAAGAAGTAAAAAATTAACCCAAAAAATGGATTTGTCCCTTTCTATACGTTAGAACATTGACAAGCCTTGCCATCTTATTGATAAGACTCGTTTCTATCAACAAATACTTCCGTTTGTAAGAGATAATGTCTTGTCTCTGTGAAATTTGTCTTCGTGTTTATGACTTATACCTGTGCTAAGTATTTATCCCCTCTGTCTTACGCCTAACACGTCTACAGAAATTAACATTTAGCATCTAGCCATTATAATTGCTATAGATGAATATACAAATTTTCAAATTGTTTTGTTAAAAGTCAGCTCAATGTTAGGTTCTGGCGCAAATAATACTTAGTGTATTGCATGCGCTATCAAAAGTTAAAACAACAACTAAGGGACAATGTCTTTGGTTGACAGCGATAAGGTCAGCAGGTCATTGGGCTGAACAATGTTGACATGTGAATTTACCGCTATCTCATTGGCTGTTTCTCCCTGTTTCGTTCATGTGGCAACGACTGCTGTCTTGTGAATTGATAGCAATGATAGTCTATGTAAAACTTTTATTTCTTCACTTATTGGTAATTTTCTCAAATGTAAGTGTCACACAGTATAGTATGACAACTCCCCCCTTCTCTGTAATTTTCTCATTGCTGTTTTTTGTTTAATATCAAACACTCACAAACCAGGCGACTGTGAGACTTGAAATTAAACCGAATGAAAGAAAAGGAAAAGCCTTCCTTCAAATGAGCAAAACCTGACGGGAAGTGTGCGGGCTATAACACCTTCAGTATTATTTTAGGAATCAACTTTAACCCAGGCAAATGCTCAAAGACAGACATAATTTATTAAGTATTAAAAAATGATTAATCCAGATTCCAGAATACTCTTCTCAGGTATAACCCAACTTTCTACCGAAAGAAACTAATCCTCTCACACATAAACACCTATTGTACCCGTTGGAAATAACTAATCCTCTCACACATAAATACCTATTGTACCCGTTGAAAATAACTAATCCTCTCACACATAAACACCTATTGTACCCGTTGGAAATAACTAATCCTCTCACACATAAATACTTATTGTACCCGTTAAAAATAACTAATCCTCTCACACATAAACACCTATTGTACCCGTTGGAAATAATAGCAGTATCGAGGACCTAGCGATTAAGGAAACCGTCGATTCTGTTCTTAATAACTCTAAATTGGTTGCGATCTGGAGTTTTTTTTTATCCTTTGTGTTAATTTCTGTGTTAAGCGTCTTGCTGGACCCATTGGGATAAAATGATCAGATTTTGTTATCCTTTTAATTTGTAGTTAAATATTCAAAGTTAACGAAATTGAAAAAGGACTTTGAAATTCCGATTTCAATAGGGTTAGATTAAATATAGTCTGAATAAATAGCTAATATTATTGATCGAAGACTGTTTATCGTAGGGACTTCAAATTTGTTGCATTTTCAAGAGAACAACGCGGGCTAAAAATGCGGCCTCATTTTAAAATTTGGCATAGATTTATAAAAAAAATTCCTGAAAGATATATGTTGTGGGGGTTTTAACGCTTTCCTGGGGTCAAGTAGACGAAAATGTCGACTGAGATTGTTATAGGCTAAATTTCAGACCATTATGCACCCTGTTTAATTCTATGGCTGGTATAATTTAGTAATTTCGACATTAATTTAATTGAAGCCTATAATTATTTCCTTACTAATTACAGGAATATCACCAAAGCTACATATGTGTAATCGCTTCAATGATTTGGCGATAAACTTATAAATAATTTTCATTGAAACAAAAAATATTCTCAATAATGATTGTAAAAAGAACATCTAGCATTGTGTAACCTCGCATCCCTATATTCTAAGCCTCGTTCCAAGCATCGTTGTTACATGGAACCCATCTTCTCGTATTGAAGAAGATAATGTTTTAGAACCCTGTTTGTGAATTTGTTGTTAATATTTGCAATAAATAATTATATCAAACACAAGCCAAACTTAAAGAGTATCAAAGCGTATGTTTTAATGTGAGCTAGAGGTTCAATTAAAACTAAGTATAGAGCTTACACCCGTATGGTTTTGTACTTCATAATTATATATCTAAAGAGATGAACTGGCCTCTGAGGTGTTAGACAGGAAATGGGACTGTAGATGTTTCAGTAGCTATATTGGTTTACACTCGGTAAACACACAACCAAACTGTTCGCGTCATGTGCTTTGTTGCTCTATACCCGGAAGTTACCTTCAGTAAAAAAATCTGCTAATCATTCGGCTACCAGCTTGTTACCAACCTGTGTTTATCTTATCCAAATAAGTTTACATTTGAGTCACTTGACCTTCAGCGGGCAGTTCTCATAAGGTGTAACTCCAAATCACCTTGATGGGCACGCTGTATGGACCTCGATACGCTCTTAGAAATAATGGTTCTTGGAGGGTTATTTAGAACACAGGATGGTTCTATATGGAGGCAGGATGGTTCTATATGGAGCCAGGATGGTTCTATATGGAGCCAGGATGGTTCTATATGGAGCCAGGATGGTTCTATATGGAACCAGGATGGTTCTATATGGAGCCAGGATGGTTCTATATGGAACCATTACGACAAAAACGGTTCTTTGATATAAAAAGAAAGGGATAAATACTTGGAACAGTTGCTGTGAGGGTCCCATACAGAACCTAAAAGACCTCTTGATACAAGAACCCTTACCGAAGAACAGCCAAATGTTTATAAGAGTGTATGGTCGTCTAAAACATTCACGAAGTACAGGAAATAGATGTTTTATGTTTGAACATATGTATTGGCAATGCCATTTTCACGATAAGTTTTCACATGTTAAATGGTGAACCGTATATTGAAAACCCTGCACATAAGATTATTATTTAAAGAGGATTCATGGCAAGGGGTTTGTCTTCTGGATAATGTTATACAAACGAGGACAATCGCATTGCATATATATATATTGAAAACGTCTATCAGCAGTTGTGGCCTATATCATCACTCCCACCATGCAAACGCGCACAACACCACGGCCATTTCCCGTTCTGGAGATGTCTATGTGGATAGGAGGCCTCTGGGGAGAGGAGTCAGACTACATGGACACCCTTGAAACTACCTTGGATATTTTAGCCAGTTTTCTATTCGGAACATGTAAGGCCCCAGTGCTCCTCAAATGATGGGGCCTATCAAACTTACAGCATCATTCTTATGACGGGAGATCATCAGTATGTACCGCAAGATCGTCAAGACTATTTACTGGTGACCTTCATTTTATTCTGGATAAAGAATGCTAAAGTGAAGTTATAACACCGACAAAGTAAGACTGATTGGAGAAGAGCGTGTATTCTGTTGTTCTTCTATTGAAAATGAAACTTGTATAGCATACACTCAAAGATGACTAATTTCTTCAGAGAAATACCTTGTTCCAAACGCCCGTGATCTATATTACGTGATCCGATTACATGGACTGTAGATACATCATTGTATATGAGTTGATCCAAGCTGAGTTTATTGACACTTGGTAACAAAGTATCTTCATACGTATTACGTATAAGATTGCAAACATTGGCATGGATAACAACTGGTTAGTTTATTTGACATTACGTTTCTATCAAGTGATAACGATCTCTGGAATGAGTTAGAAACGTAGTGTCCAATAAACTAACAAGTTGTAATACATACACATGGATAAAATGATTGATAATTCGTCAATTCATTCGTCCCTTCTGTGATATCAATATATAGACCAGGACACGTCATTTCTAGCGATCCACGTGCCTATCACTACAAAGGTCAGTCCTTAAGGTTGTCCGGAGCTTAACCCTACCAGGACAATTGGCGGCGAACGGCCATGCCTACGTACGTATGCAAATAATACAATATTTCCATAGTTAATGACGAGCAGTTGGCAGGAAGCTCCCTGCTGTCCTGGTGCTCTACAAGGAGCTAATGGTCCATTGACAATAAGAAGTCGATGTGTTTGTGATGAATGTGTGTTGCATTATATGATTGGTCTGTCCTGTCTTTGTTCGTTGTCAATGGCGTTGTGGGTGATTGCTTTAGCGCAGTGGGCTGGCGTGCCGTCATCTCAGAGAAATATGGTGAAGTAGGATGCTACAACCCAATCAACCAAAAAAAAAAACGATCTATTTAATATAAACTATACTTGTGTTGAATTGATTTTAAATTGAACGTATTTAAAAATGTTTACCGCTTTCGAATTTTAATGTTTTCTGATGTTGTAAATTAGAGCGTTATATACACCACCAATTAATCAAGCAATCCATCTTATTTATAAGAACAAAACCTGTGTTGAATTGATTATACATTGAACATAATTAAAAATGTTTGACAGGCATGCAGTTAAAATACTCACAGGTTCCACCAGCTTCTTTCTTTAATAAATCTAAATCAAAGTTAGTCGCAAAAGATTCATGGAAACCTCAGCATCAGGTTATAGTATTTTTGAATCCATAACCGCTTTCCTATACGTCCATTATTAACAAAGTCAAGCTTTCAAACCCGAGTCATGTTAAACCGGATTAACATCCCTGTAGAGAATAACTCCTTGGGTTCTCTCCCAAATGAAGGTAGCGTGTACATTTACATTTTAGAGATTGTAGCACTTTAACCCATCGGGTATTCACTTATATGTTCAGTAAATCCAGACCATTCGGCAATAATCACTGGCACCAGACAGCCATAATGAATCACAAAATGACTAACTGTCATAAGCGTATGGAATAAAGTCTATGAGCACAAAGTTTCAACCTGTAAGTTTGGAGGTGAGAAATAGTCCGCGCGCGGCAATACACGTTCTCACAAATACAGATTTACCATAATTTGGAAGACAACTACATAAATAGTTCATCCACAATCTATCGACGATACCAAATCATTGACCTAACGCTTAATTCAGACGGTTTTCTCCGATCTGGAACACGGATTCTGGGGTTAAAACAGGTAAACCACGAGTAACAGCCACATCCACCTTTGATACAGTTGGAAGTAGTCTTGTTAATGCCCGCCACATAACTAATTCCCCTGAGATCAAGGAGCAGGCCTCAACATCGGCAACTAATCTGTATCAACTGGCTTTAATCAGTCAATCAGGACGAGGCTAGTATCCAGGAAGTATGTGAACAGTCGGGTTTTATGGTCGGTTTATACATCACTTTCTTCTCGTCTAACGTTTCCCAGATTCAAGCACATTGGCCTCTGCTGCAGGCGCATAAGTTCGGGTTTAAAGCAGGCGCTGACTAGACCGACAGGTGCCCGAGTTGGATTCTACACACGCGGGACAGCCAAACATGAAATTATCCATTAACCTAAATCATTTCTAAATTAATAGGCTATGCAGGTAGATGTTTCGTCGGATTTCCATCTTCATGTTAAATTAGAAAGCCTAACGATCGTCACCGCGGTGTCGTTTAGATCGTGACTAAAGCATTAAATGACCAGATAAGTTACATAGTATAGCGAATCTTCAGCCAGAGAGAGAACAACATCCTGGCTGCTTTGATACGCCTCTAATATGCGAGGCTGATCAAACTTTGACAGGGATGTTATTTTAATTTATTGCACAGAAGCGACCCAATCAACATCATGTTTGTCTATTTCTCCAGTCGATGATTGATATCACATTTACGTCAAACTGCCCGCAGTGTTAAATACCTCAGGTCGATGAAGGCAGCAGTGAACGGAAAGCTAATCGCTGACAATGTACAGAAGACATTTCCACATTCACGTATTCACCTGTCTATTGATGTTCTTTATTGGAGTTCTGGCTATTTATAAATCTTCAGACTTCTTTATTTTTTTCATGGACATTTTTTTAAGTATACTTAAATTATTAACTAAATAAAATAGCGTTTATTAAATAACATTCGAAAATCGTCTCATTATTATATCTCTTTCACATCCAGGAAAGTTGCGATCATGTCTTCGTTAAGCTGTCCAGTCCTCTAATTACGGAGAGAATGATAGAGCTTGTGTATTTGCTGTGTTAATGTTACTTGAGGTTATGACACTCATCTATGACGACAGGCCAGTCATATATAGCTTAACACACTTTGACGTATATAGGTTGCAAACAATAGATGCATAGTTCTGTATCTCTTATAGTTGATAGACTATTTGACAATGTCACCGTATACAGAGTGAGAGTGCGCATAACTGTGTAGTTTCAAGTTTTTTCACTTGGAATTTTTGTAGAAGGTCCTGTTTACCTTGGAATCTTAAACATGTATTAAGCCGGAAAATCTACTTAATTGAAGATATGAACCCTACTTCAAACCCCGATGTAGGGCAATTACACGAATTGGAACTTTTAAATTCAGTAGCTACGGTTACAGTGGCATTACTCAGATACTGACCACGTGTTCTAAAAGGGGACCAATCATCGCTAAAATAATACACCTGCAGCTTTGTAAAAACCGAACGAACCACGAGCATATCAAAAGAATAGTCCAGTCTTCACAAACACATTTTTTTTTTAACACGAGCAGTGTTTATTATACGTGTTGTGTTCCGTGGTAATTTTAACAGGTAAGATGTACCGTGTCGAGATTTACAGGGCTGTAATCTTAATCTCCCTGTATTCTTGCTCGAGTGCCTTATCTCCAGTCCGAAATTAGCAAACATCTTGACTCTGGATCGATTGACCAGGTATTGGCGGACTGTGACGTTGAGTTGCCATTGTCCAGTGCCGTAAGTTCTCTGTCGGATCGATCAAGGAAATGGCCTTAGTGTATCCGATCTCTTTTCAATTACCGCCTGAAGAGTAGGTCGATATACAATGACATCCCTCTCAACGTCTTTAGCAAATCTCAGAGAGAAATTTCAGTCAAATCTGTATAATTTTGGACTTTTTTTTATAGACTGACCACTTTATATGTCTAGACCGCTTTCTAGAAGGAGGGCACACTTTATCAGTATAATCTCAGTATAAACCGTCTTGTTTTAATTTACATTACGATTTGACAGAAAATGAATTACCCCTCAGAATAATGGGTATAAGGGAAGAACACATAAACGTATATGGTAAACGTACACACATACAGTCTTAGAAAAAGATGGCTGTAATGGAACCCTTTAAGGTTCTTCAGTCATGGCTCTGGTGGAACCCTTTATGGTTCTTTATAGAACCCACACAGAAATATCTGTCCCTTTTTTCTTATATCAAATATATATATTACCACAACCGTTGTTGTGGTAATGGTAACATATAGAACAACCCTCGTTTCTAATGAACCCTCAAAGAACTTTCTTTCTAAGAGTGTACGTAGACGAGAAACGTACATACATATGTATATATGGGAAAACATAAAAATAAACATATATGGGAAACATACACATATGGGAAACGTAAAAATATATATACGTATATGGGAAACGTACACATATATGTATATGTGTGCGCTTCCAATATACGTATATGTAGGCCTATTTAGTTGACAAACAAATGTAAAAAAAAGATAACTTAAAAAACAAAAGAACAAACGAGGTAGCGGAAAGGCCGGCTGGAAAAGGCTGTATATCTACTTTGCAAACTATAATCACAATGACGAACAACCGCGGAACCATGACACTCTCTACACCAACCCCTTTCTCTACAATAAAAATATATTATATATACTTAAAAATAAATAAAGTTGAACGGAAAAAATCTAAATGCGAAAAAGGGATGACCCGTAGAGACAATCTCTGACTAACCATACAAAGAATCCTGTTTCGCCTCAACCAGTAGCACATGTAAGACCAGGCAGAGTATAGGTAATTTCTAAACCTATAATATACCTTTGTCGTAGAGGTTTAAGCGTAAAAGGTTTACACATTTCAAGTATAAGCGATGTCCTTGTAAAGAAACTGGCACATCGATCATATTGGAATAAAATGAACAGTTTGCCTTTCTCCTAGCATTTACCTGAATCTGAGCTGAAATCGAGTATATTCAACGTATAAGCACATTTCCCTTATATATCGGGGTATTTTTAGGTTTCGATCGGAATGATTTAATTTTTTGATAACTGAATGACGATGCAGGAAGTGAAACTCAACATCAGCCGCAATCATAAATGATTGTTGATTCGAAATCTAATATAATGCCTTTTCTGTTTCCCCAACACACGCTTTCAGACACTTTTCACAAGAAAACATCATTTTCCGAACCATAGCAGAGCATTATACTGTCTTTGATACAGAAGAAATTTAAAATGATTATTCAGTGGTTTTCAACGTCCATAGCCTGAACACAATGCAATGAACTCATGATTGGACAATTGGAAAAAATGACCATCGGGATGCTTATCGCGCAATGGATTAACGAGATCATTTCTATGTTATAAGCCTGCCTTCGTATAATATTGATTTTATGACTTATCAAAATTGACGAAGGTGACCTGCAAAGCTTACATAATTATGTGATCTGGCACGCCATTGTGGAAAAAAATTCAAGATCCAAAATGTAAACTTTATGTTCACACTAACAGTAAAACATGACGTATTTTAAAACAATAATTTATGAATTTATAAATTTAACTTCAAAATGAAAACTTTGTATTAAATCTAATACAACAATAAAAAAACAAAGTAGAATACATAAATCTCTCCACAAAAAGCAAACGGGATGTTTTTCCATGCTGACAATTTTACTATGTTCTATGCGCCAGACAGCTTTTAAACATCACACCTTGCTCAACTTGCAACCAGTCACATGATAAACACAGAATACTGTCATACTACTATGAGGCATGATAAATGGCCATAACATGAACAACCCACGGTCACAATCTATAATGCACACATTGAAACTAAGTGAGTTACTGGATAGCTAATGTTTTCAACAGATTGTTTATTTAAATATTTTAACACACTTTTCCAAAATGGCCGGTGATACACGATGCTAATTACAAGCTCTATGTTTACATTGCTTTGGTTGATCAACACGTCAATCTCTATTAACTAAAATGTCATCTTTGCCAGCGTATTTCTATTCGACCACGATAGGGGGTGGGGATGAGATGGTTGTTTAAATCAATAATATATCAGGGTGTTCTCAGACAACTAAACACTGGACAGCATGTTACAAAAAATAATTCTGCGTATCAGGTGATCAAAGGAATTATTAACCCGACGTAGATATTTACAGAATACAAGTCGTACAGGGTCCACGGCAGTGGCTTAGTGGTTAGAGTATCTGTTCACTTATTTTACTTAGATAAACCGTCCATGGGATCGAGTCCGCCTGTAAGTCACGCGATGTGGTTTCGGCAACCCTGTGGTAGGTTTGAACGAGCAGTACGTTCCAGGCGTAGCCACACTGTATTTACTTAGCACTTGAGGAACTAATTTGCCAACATTATGGAAACGCTTCACATATTGGGTTGTGCTAGTGTCAATTATTGGCGGAATACACTGCTGTCATATAAGTGAAATGACATTGAGTACGACTTTAAATCCCAATCAAACAAATCAAATTTTACGGTTCACTTCAATATATGCAGACATTTCATCAATATCACGACGAGCTGAAGATCACCGACCTGAAGGTGCAGTAATGCCTGGATATTCGGCGTCACTATTAATTGGTCGAACAAATATGACCAACTTGTTAATAAGCGTGAGGTTAAATAAAATGTGAATTTTGTTTTACTAAAATTAGTCATGATTATAATATGTCTCCCTGATCAGCCATTTGTTCTCGGGTATAACAATACGTAAATCGACGTATCAATCTAATGTTTGACATATATCAATCTAGATGTTTGACGTATATCAATCTAGATGTTTCTGCCAAGTCACGGCAGAACCAGTATTAATACTGTATGGACTAGCTGGAGATATCAATAAAACCTTATAAAGATTGTTTTTCTGCCACTCCACGCTGTCGCACGTTAATCCGTCTATTATTGAAACGTGTTCTTTACTTAACATACATCATTGTCAGAATCACCTAGCGTTATCTTTATGATTTTATTCTGGGCAAATGATTGATCTAAGAAGATAACCATAGTTTGTTTTAAAAATTATTTTTATTTCGAAAGGGAAATTGGGATAGATGAATAAGATTTGCCTATATAAACATCGTTTATACCATAGTTTGATGCGTCGATAGGTGAAAAGGTATGACAATTAGCAATTTGATATAGAAATATGTGTGTTGTTAATTTACATTGCCGAATGGCTCCATATGACTCACTTACCTATGAATTAGTCTTCAGTTATTTTACTAGCAGATTAATTCGCACCTTTTATACAGACTAGTTGGAGTTATTATTTACAGATGCCCACAATAGCGAGAGCTATTAATATAGTCCATTTTCGTCATATACAGGAGTTGGAAAGTTGGAAATATATCGTTCTGGGGTGGCATGGAGGGAAGGGGAGGGGAGGTTCTGTTTTGCAATGGTTAGCTTTCTATCTGTTGGACAGATCTGAACAGGCAGAAGTAAATGTGGTCCATTGTGGATCATCTTCTCTGTATGTTCTATGTGCCCTATCTTTTAGGTATATGGAGTAAAATCTATATTTTTGCTGAGGATGCAAAGTGAGATAAAACTGGGCGTTCTAAAAATGACTGTAGATATTTCCATGAGTTAATTCAAATCTATATGCTGGGAAACCG
>JAVFBX010231450.1:0-10814 GCA_034783855.1 Mopalia kennerleyi | reverse complement strand
TGACAAATCAAAGTGCTGCTGAAAGTAACGATTGTAGAGTTGTGCTGCTTAGTTACCAAAGCAGCTGTTCCTGGCTTATTTAACAATAAAATCATGCAATTATATAAACTATTTTGAGTAAAATCCAATGTCTTGAGGTTACATTTTGAGAAAAAAGTATGTGCTAATTATGTAAGATTTGGAGGGAAAATTGTAATTTTATATGTAACGTACAGGATAAATTTGAGTGCATTTACATTATTAATACTTGAAAGAGTTGGTCAATATTTATGTTCCAACTGGTAAAAAATGATAACAACGAGCTTGTGTTAATGAAGCGTGGCTAATAAACTTAGAATGTACGGTGACAAATCAAAGTGCTGCTGAAAGTAACGATTGTAGAGTTGTGCTGCTTAGTTACCAAAGCAGCTGTTCCTGGCTTGGGGAAATAACCATCATAACTTAATAGAGCTAACCATGTGGTGAGATAATGAACGAGTGGAAGGTATTAACTGTGTTATCCACATGGCAACTAAACTTTCAATGACATCACACACACACATGGGTTAACAATGTACTTGCAACAGTGCTTCATGTCAATGATTTGGGCTTCATAAATTTATCAATTATTGCAATATTATATTTATAATATTATCATTATATTTATAAGATGGTGTGTTTATAGTTGGTTGATTGTCACGTAAAGCCAAATACACCATGTTGAAACAAGGAAAGTCATGTTGGGACACTGGGGAATAATATAGCCAACCAACAGGGTGATTTAGGCAGCTACAATCACCTGCGACATTGTCTAATGATAGAGACATCAGTATTTTTCATTGTGACTGACGCTACTGTTTACGGAAGTTGACCAGCCAATGTCTCAAAGGCTTAACCTTTTGCATTTTGGCTTCTGTGATTATTTTGCACAGTAAAGCCTTGGGCTGTCAGTCACTTTAATAGTGTCTTGTGGAAATTGTGTGCTTAATTCAAAACGCAGGAGGTGATTTTTGGGTGCAGTGTGTACTCACTCACTTTGACTCGTAAAATAATATCTAGGTGATTGTTTCTACATGATGTTCTGAGAAATATTTAGCCTGTTAAATTAGTTTGAAAATGAAAATAATTTGGCCCTATATATGCAAGAAAATTACCAACCCCTCTGACTTATTGTACTTTGAACAGCCAAACAATCTTGTGCAGGATTAAGCCATAAGTGAAATACTCTTGGTAGAAAAGACATCATACAAATGGATCAGCATTTAATTGTGCCTTAGCTCTAAGAGCACCAATGCGTCAGGAAGACCCCTAGATGGACAAATAGCACATGGCTTTAGCAATATATAAGACGCTTTAACATAAATGCCTCCATCTTGACATTATGATGTCATAGCAAAATTAGAACTCCTTTATGAAACGCACACTATTCCGCAAAACAATCGTTTCAAACAAAAGAGTAGAAGACCAAGAAAGCTAGCAGAAAGGAAGTCTTTACACCTAAAAATAGTGAACATATAATCAGTGCTCTTTGAAAGGTCTTTGAGTCTGGAATACTTGTAACACTATGCAGATGAAATAAAAATAGTCTGTTGTATTTCCAGTTGACTGAGCTCGTCTGACAACAAACAGTGCACCGACTGACTCTATCCTTCGGGTGCTTTGTGAATGAGGCGGAAATCCGCAAAATATGCATGTTACTGGCAAAAAGAGACGGATAAAAAGAGGAAAGGATGAGACTTGAAAGGTGCAGCCAGAAAATCTTGGATAACATTAACCCCACTGGTCTAAAAAAAAACCAAAACAAGGTGGAAACCCAAACTATGCCAGGGATGTGATCATGTGAACCTTTCATTCACAAATGCAGAAACTCAAAACATTGATTCCCTCCCTCCAGTCCTTTTCCTTCCTGTGTCTAACACCTTGTATCTTTGCTCATGTTTGAGTGGTGTAAGCTGTTAGTATTAGGGCTAAACAGTAAATAATGTTGAAACCAGGAAATTTCACTACCTGGACAATTAAGCCGCTTGATTTTTCTTCCAATTAACACTTCTTTTTTTAAACATAAAAAACACACCAAGACACACCAAGATCAAATATGTTAAACACTGATATAGCAAGAATCTGAATACAATATTATGAAATGTAAAAACATAAAATATTGAATTGCACCTATAACAAACGAATGACAATAAATTAATCATACTAAAAGGCACAGTTCAAGACAGAATACTGGATATCAATTCATGAATTTCAACTGTATCTTTTTTAATCGTTAAGGCTTAATTCTTTTATCATTGGATTCTTATTGGTTGTCTGCCTGTAACACTCATGTACCATGTGGCTAATGCCATTGGTTAACAAAATTATATCCATCGTGTGGAGATCGATTTCCCAGTAAATAGTAGCACATGCCTGCCTGTTTACCCACAATGTCAATACCAATGGGACACAGGGTAAAACCGGGATTTGTTCATAATGCCATTATGATAATTATACACATAGAAAGTGAGTTGAATAATTAACAGTACTTTTTTTTTCTTGGTCACATCATAAGAATTATAGTATCAATTTTGACTGAGAATACATATCTGTAGTTACATGTAAGTTATATAGATTTGAATATAATCTAAATAGAATTGACATTGAGTATTGTATAAATCCCATTATATTACATGTTTAATCCATATACGGGTTATTTGTGCTATAAATGTCTTTCATAAAAAAATTACATTTGATTAGACTTTTATTGTGTTTTCAACTGGGTTTTATTGTGACAAATCAGAATAAAGAATGATATAGATCTGACTATAATCGGTATTAAATGTATCATCAGCACAAGCCATTAAACCTTTATACAATGTGAAACCATTTTTTGACTTCATTACATAACTCATACATACAACTATCAATAATCTAGAATTCAATGAGTTTTAAAATGAGGAGAAATATATTGAAAATAATATAGGGCTGCAATGTCATTCCAATCTGGAATTTAAACAATTTACTGATGGTCATTTAATATATGTATTAGCCATTGAATAACAGCTAATTGATTAGTTACGTCACATGGTACTTTAAGGACACATTTTTGATTCAAATGAAATATGAAAAAAAAAAAGAAACAAATTCATGCCTTACAGTGTCCATTAGTTAATTTATAAAAGTATAATGCATGTACACTCTATATTACAATGAACTTTGTAAAAGACCATGTGCAATAAGATGTAACTTCTTTCCAACCTTCCAAGGTAGGCCCTACATGTCTACCTCATATACTAGTGTAAATATAAATGTATTTCTATAGAGATTAAAAGAGAAAGATATATACTATACCTGCTTTATATGAGAAGTAAATAATGAACTAACCAATAAATTTAAAAAGGATATGGCCACGTAATCAAATGTAGACACCAAAATCGTATTCTGTTCGTCTGCTTAAGAAACGTGAAAGACTTGGGTACAAATCCAGGAAATAATAAATCATCCTCGTCGTCGCCGTCATCTTGAGTTCTATCAGGGCTTTTATTCGCATCTTTACCACCGGAGGAACTATCTTCCCCAGCATTTGGCCCTTTAAAGCTCACCGTTGTGCTTACGTTTGATAGCTCTTCGCCATTTCCAGCCGATTTCCCACGAGCAGATAAGGCAGAATTCGGACTGTCGTTTTGTCCACTCGACTCCTCGGCCATGATTTATTTCTGTTTCATGGCCGCACAACTGACAGAATCACACAACACACCCGACACCACTTCATAACATCAAGAGAGCTATAGAAATCCCTACAGCACATTAAAACGAACAATTCTCTCCTGATATTCCGATCAGTCCATGACAGGGCTGCTATCATCTCCCTGGCCGGGCGTTCTGGTCTAGGTGAGTGCCCAGCATTTCTGACAGCCGCCTCACCGTAAAAACACTGCAGTACAGCGAAAACGCAGCTGTCAAACTATCAGATTGTAAGCTTGGGGTTTCTCCGTTACCACACTAGCCTGTACCTAGACAGCTAAACTTCAGCCGCTACCTTTCACCATAAAATGATTAACAGCGGCCTACCTTTACTGCAATGAACAGAAATCGAAGGGAGACTGCGTTGAGGAAACACACGGCCGTATGCTTCAGTCATTCTTTCTACATAAAGATCTCCACTCCTTAATCGTATCACTCATGATTCCATTTCAACAGAAATTCCCGTTCCAGAAAATCCGCATTATAATATGTGTACAGTATTTTCATAATAGTTTGTCAGCGCTGTGCCCACGGGTTGATACAGTGTCTTTTAATTTGGCAGCGGTATAGAGCCGCTAAGTCCGGCCTGACGCATCCATCGATACGCCACTGACAGTCCGCACATCGCTCAAGTCACGTGATATACTATCAGGGGCTGCAGAGCCATCATTGAATGGAGCCTTGGCGCTGAGGAATGCCTGGTGGAATTAAACAAAACGGTCTGTGGCATGCTTAACCCAACATAATCTCAACAGATTCCTTTTCTTATGTTATGATTGCTATTTTCTATGTAGTACAACTGTTATAGGCGAATACGTGATAATAATTTTGACTTGTGGAAAGGTATTGAACTGATCTGCCTAAATACCTGACTATATATAAATGCCATAATACATTCAACCTGGGATATAGTATACTATATCCCAGGTTTAACTAAGATATTACCTGGCTCGATTTTATTATATGGACATAAATCGTATATTAAAACCAATATATTGCTAATTATAGAAGCACTAAATAATTGAACGTTCAGTTTTGTTTCTTCGTCTATATGTGATTAGTTTCTTATATGACTATTAATTAGAAATAACAATTTTCTTTTTTTAATTTGTCTGTTACTGATATCTAATAATAGTGGTAATTCAAAAATGTAAAGAAAGAAAAATCTATATATAAAAAAAAAATTAAGTGATACATCTCCTGAGCATAGGGAGCCCCTATATCAACCACATTGTAATCCAAGTGAGTGAGACCAAATTATACACTGTTACCGCAGTCATCTTACGTAATTGATACCTTTAGGACCAAGGAAGCTCCAAAAACCAACCACATCGTAATGTAAATGAGTTTGATTAAATTATACAATGTGGTGCCGCAGTTATCTTATGTAGTTGATACCATTAGGACCAAGGAAGCTCCTACCAATCACATCGTAATGTAAGTGAGTTTGATTAAATCATACACTGTGGTGCCGCTGTCATCTTATATAATTGATACCATTAGGACCAAGGAAGCTCCTACCAACCACATCGTAATGTAAGTGAGTTTGATTAAATTATAGACTGTAGTGCCGCAGTTATCTTTTGTAGTTGGTATCATTAGGGTCGAGGAAGCTCCAAAAACCAACCACATTGTAATGTAAGTGAGTTTGATCCAATTATACACTGTGGTGCCCCAGATATTTTATGTAATTAATACTTTTAGGACCAAGAAAGCTCCAAAAACAAACCACATTGTAATGTAAATGAGTTTGATCAAATTATAGACAATGTTACCGCAGTCATCTTATGTAATTGATACCATTAGCACAAATGATCCTCCTATCAACCACATTGTAATGTAAGGGAGTTTGATTAAATTATACACTGTGGTACTGCATTCTTCTTATGTAATTGATACAAGCAGTCTTCCGTCTTCGTATTCGATAATTGAGTAGTACTCGATGTTGTTCGCCTGTTACTGTTCCTTTTGTCATTTCTTACAACATGCCCCAGCTTGCATAACGTCAATAACAAAGGCTTTGGGTACGATAGACCAATATATCCATTCCTATAGTCACCAAAGGCATATAGGCCTACATCTCTGAACCCTATAAAGAAATATTGATCTGCAAGGCAACTGCAAGGAATGTTTTGAAAATTTAATAGGACGGAGACGAATGTTCATATATATGTCATATGTACATCAATCACATAGCAAATCCTTTACAGACTTACGTACAGGAAACACAGCGCCTATCTATTATTTAACCACCTCCCAGGAGCTTTCTTCATGTACATCTATGCGCAAATACATTATGGATATACATTTATATAAGTTTAACAACCGGAATCCGTTTCCATACATTACATGTATATTTTTTTCTGTATAGCATGTTTACGCGTCAGTTCACAACCTCTTGTTCATCAACTAAACATTTCGTTTGAACAGTTTAAGTCAAACGTCAAAACAACTAATAAACAGTTCTAGTAGATTCTAATACTTTGAAATATACTTTAATTACAGTATTTATTACACTGCCAACTGATCGTCGATCGACGGTCCTTCGACCAATTAATATATCTACATGACCTCCATAAATCATTGCTGTCTGTGAGTAAGGCAGACTGAATTTTATTTCCCACAAATATTACCGGAATGAAATTGTGGTTTTTTACTTGATGAGGTATACGCTGGGAACCGAAAGAGTAATACACACCTAGTTGGTAGTAAACAACACAGCGTGATACAGCACTCGTACGCATGCAGGTTTACACAAGCTCGTCACGTGTTAACTTGGTGTTTCACTCTCTACCCAATTAAATGGGACTGCTAAATAATCACGGCCTCGTTTTCATAGTGAAGCTGTACGATTTTATAATGGAAAGCCCACTCTTGGATAATTTTTGTTTGATTTGGGTTTATTTCGCTCATGACGACGAGTCGCCCAAATGGCCAAGGAAACCACCCTCGATGCATTTACAGCAAAAATAAGTCAATCTCAATTTATGGTTAATAAATAGGACATATAGTCTAAGTCTCGCGTGAACTATACTCTTCCCGCGTTAACTTCGACCACGAGATGAGAGTATATGTATATATGGTAGCATTGCATTCTTAAATATAATCGATTCTACTTTCAACGTCGAGACATTGACTCTTAGATATACACCCGAACAATCTTGTTTTGCGCTTCTTTTAGTTGCTGTGTTGTGGGAAACGTGGCCCAGAATATTTGCGGAAGTTATATATGCCGCAATATGCGCGATGGTCTGGCATGGCATACGTTAGTTGTCTTAGTCTCGTCCACTATATAGAAACCCCCGGAAGAATACCATTGGGTGGCATTGTAGTCTTGCGTGAAACAAACTCTTCTCGCCTTAAATCCCTTTCAGAAAAATCATATGGAATCCTATGGCATTTTCTAGGATCCTATAAGATCCTATAACTAAGATTTTATAATTAGCCTAGGCTAGTCTCGCTTGAACCAGACTCTTTTCGCTTTAACTGTGTCCGAAGTTAACGCGAGAAGAGTCTGGTTCACGCGAGACTATTAGGACGCTAAATTATATCCAAAATCCTAAATTTTTCTGTAAGGCTTAATTCCGATGGTTCACTAGAGAATATAGCCTTTTCCAGATGATATCGTTCACTGATATTCCGAAGAATTTGCGAGCAATTAACAGGCTGACAGAGTTTAAGTAAACAATTTTGCCAGGCACGATGAAGCAGACATTTGTTTTGCCTGTCCATTAGGCCTACATCGTTTTAAGTTTTAAAGCAGGTATCCTCAGTACTTAAGGATACAAATAATTTAGGGTTCAGCCCTCACTGGCCTAATACAGTACACTAAACATGGGATCAACTACGTTTTCCGGATTTCCATCTTTCACAAATACGTTTTCTACTTTTGTGCTGGATTATATGCACTTAGAATGATTTGTCACGTGTCAATCTTTTCTTTTCAGTTAAGAGTAGCGATCAATACTATTCACATCAGAGAAGTTGCGCTTTGCAGCCGAGTTCTGCCCCTTGTTCAAGAATCCAGCTCTTCAATGCTAAGAAACTAGTAATTTCAGCAAATTACATATGGCCAAGTTGTCGAGCGGTCGTGTTGAAGCTTTTGATTCGAGGACTAAGATGCTATTTAATCCAAAAGGCCACGGAACCGAGCTATATATATTTGTACAACAACAAGCAAGGGTGGCTGTGAGGAGAATTATGTTGCCCTGGTGCTCTTAGGCCTAGGGGGAAACCCGAAGCTGACAATTGTTATTTCAATCACCCATCGGGCTAGCACGCCATATCATGTGTAAAAAAACCTTAAAGGGATAGACAATATAATTGACAAGTATGGGCTTAGTGAATGAGTGGGTATTTGTGACTATTTTATGGTGTGCGACACTTCCATACAACATACGACAGCAAAATAAATTTAAAGCTGTTATCTTCAAACTTTATCCTCGCCGCCATGAGCGACCGAAGAGCTCTTCAGGAAAAAGGCGCAAAATGTATGGCTGCTTTGATTGTTGTGGCAGACGGGGTCAATGGTCATGTGCACTGAGCAATATGTTAAGTAGCCATCTGTCTTTTATTATGGCAACTCACCCAGACTTGCGCAGCAATCGGCTTAGCTGATTGGTTTAACACCGCACACCTCCAGCCAACATTGTTAAAATGTCTGCCCCCATAGCATTTTAAAGTTGCAAAGGACATGCTAATTTTGGCTTTTGAATAAGAATCGTAAAACAAATGGCAAAATACCAAATTAGTATTTTGTGATATCAAGTTTTCCGCTCTATTCAATGTTTAGCTTCGTTTCTTAAGTTTACCATCCGGTTAAGTAAGACGTTAAACTCCAACCAAACTCCAATGAACAATCATTGAAGGCCTGCAACCCATGTCGTGCTTTCGTAAATACATATTATATAATATAAAAAGACCACATTTTCTTTGGCTGGTTGTCTAGCTGTAAACATAGGACAGAAATTTACGACAATCGTACTGGAGTTCCATCAACATTTGCATATTAATATATTACATAGGATTACATGTCTATGTTGATATAAATAGAAAGCACGAGCTTTCTATTGTACGTTACTGCTTTTTTTATGAGCAGTTTGAATATATAAATATCCCCATATAGATAAGATTAATTATACTCCCATATAGATAAGTTTATTTGTATAATTAAACTGCTCATAAACAACCTTGATATTACTTTTAGTCATCTCACGACTAAGCCTTGTCTCTAGCATCTTCCCGAGGTAAGGCCTCCTATCTTAATTGCCATCAACGACAGACAAACCTTTGTTAACTAGTCTGCAACAGCTACTTTCGAGTGAACAATCATTTCAATCATTTAAGACCTACAACCCATGTCGTGCTTCCGTAAAGCACACCCAATCAGATTGGAAACGTAAGAGGCAGTCTAAACACAGGGTGACGAGTAAGCTATACGTGTAGATATACATCCACGGGCTTATAGCTCCGTTAGTATTGCACATGCTATATAATTACGGTGCCATTAAAGCGGTAAACGAAAAACCTGCGTGGCAGGTGTACTCTGTCGAAAGTTGGATTGGACAAAATCGTCCGATGCACAGTTTGCGAGCCAGTACTTTGTTGAAGATGCAAAATAGATTGTGTATAAAGCTTTTACAATTGACGTGGAGCACTTGTCGCCGGAATAATTCCCATTATAGCAGTTGTCGCATGCAGGAACAAATGTCGCTGGAACAATTGTTGAAGATGCAAAATAGATTGTATATAAAGTTTTTACAATTGAGTTGCACGGAGCGGTTGTCGCCGGAATAATGATCATAAAAGCAGTTGTCGCAATCGCATGCAGGAGCAAATGTCGCTGGAACAATTGTTCAGTGCATTAATTCGGGTACGATGAGGTCATTGCTCAATGTTTACTGGTTAATTACAAACTCAACAATATTCCGATGCAACCTTGCAATATGCCGATGGACCTCAGTTAAACCATGTATGTTTGTATCTTTGGACGAAATCATAGATGACTTACTTGAAAGCCCTCACTCTCACTCATCATAGGTTATATACAAATTCTTTCTATATAGTTAATAGCCTCTGATTATAGAATTCTGGTTTCTCAGAATAGGTTAACTTTTAAACATCCAATTAAAATTTGCTATTGATAGTTTATAGTCTTAATCTTTATACAGACTCTGAATGGTTTCCGACAAAGCTGTTTTTCAGCCACGACGAGCACATCTGCAGTCGGAATCGCCCCAAATGGCACGAACTAATTAAATTCTTTCACAATAACCTTGTTCTTGACCATCCTCTGAAAAACCATCGGCTTTTGTCAGCGGATACAATTAAAAGGATTTGTGTAATAAAAAGCCGCTGATTAGCGAGCGTACTATTGCCTTCACGTGTATTTGCAAGGAGCCTGGTGCTATTATCGTTGAGGGGCAAAACGAAGTCGATCTGGTGAGACATCTTTTTTTTTTTTTTTTACATCTTTGAGCTTGTCCTGTCTCCTTTGTTAAATTTGCTTTCAAATAAAGCTATATTGGTATTTCTGCTATTTGTTTTACAATTGATATTCATTACAACGTAAAAATACTATGGGGACAGACATTTTAACAATGGCGGCTAGAGGCGCTTGACCAATCAGCTAATCACATTGCTGCGCATGTCTGGTGAGTTATCATAATAAAAGACATGACTACTTCTTAGCATTTTCCTCAGTACTCGTGACTGTCTACCACAACACAGCAGCCATACATTTCCTGCGCTTCCGTCGCTCATGGCGTCGCGGACAAATCTGTTTGAAGGCAACAGCTTTTCAAATTTATTTTGTTATCGTAATTTGTGTCGCACACATTAAAATACTCACAAATACCCACTCATTCAATAATTGTTAATTATATTGCCTATCCCTTTAACAGTGAGGTCTAGAATGCTTGGTTTTCTTTATCCATCTTAAGGTAGGTCGGCCCCTTCGGGGTCAAAATTTGTCTGTTTTTTTGTTATTTGTTAATACGAAAATTCACATTATTAGCCTGTATTTAGCGAAAAAATTATACAAAAATTCCAATTAGAAGTCCTTTAATTTTAAGTTTGAAAATTGTGATTCAGTGCATTGTCAGTGTACA
>JAVFBX010231439.1:0-10814 GCA_034783855.1 Mopalia kennerleyi | reverse complement strand
CATTGTCCATTCCTTGATTACATAGGTTGGCAAACCTAGTTAAACGAAAACACCCCTGCGGTTGCCTGAAGCACATTGTGCGTCTCACTTTTATACCTTTTATACCTTATGGTCAACAGACGCACTCGAACCCGAAAAAGTACATCGTATAAGGATTAGCACACTAGCGCGCTTACCATTATGCCACGGTCGCGGGCCCTTATTTTAAGGAGAGTATATGTATAGTATATTATGAAACGATATTATAAGAATTCCACGCAAAAAACGAAAGTATGAACGGTCATTACTTAACTATAGAAAAGAAGTCACGGATTTTTAAAATGTAAATAAAATATTGCACAACTTAATGAGAAAATGTGGTCTGACTTCACTATTTTTGTCCACTAACGACTTTATTAGGTTCCCGAATTAAGCGTTAGTCATTCGCAGGTAATGACTTTCGGTACACATCGTTAAAAAGAACAAGAATGAGTTTCCATGGATAAATATGAGCTTCAGATCAGATTTTATTTTTAATTGGAATTTTCTTATATCCGTTTTGAAAAAGGTTTAAAGTCTTGCTGGACCCCTTGAGCTCAACATATCAACAACAAAAATTTGTAACCCTTCGACGCAAAGTTTAACATCCAAACTTCAATTTTGGGGACAAAAATAAGCTTGAAATTCGTATAATAAATAGTTAAATTCGAGTTTATAATTTAGTTTAGTTAGAAAATTAAATAATGATTGCAATGTGTTGGAGATCAATTGGATTATCACACAGGCTTCGCAATGTGTACATTTAAGTACATTTAAATAATTTTCACTTTGTACTAATCTGATTAACTTTTAATTTAAACTAAGTTGATCTGTGGTCATACTTCATTTTGATTAACTGTGCTATATATGTTTTAACGTTTACAAAATGTCTATATTGATATATCTAATTTTTGTTATTTACATGTATTTGTTATTGCCCTCGACCCTTGTGAAAATAGGTGATTCACCTACTAAGGCTATCGAGATTAAATAAAGATTATTATTATTATTATTATTATTATAAAACAGTTGAGACTTACCCGGCTCCCCAAGAGCTGAAGTCTCTTTTACTCTGTAATGTGTACACTGTCAACCCCAATGTGACGGCCAAGGTCAAGGCCAAAGCTTCCACTACCACAGCTTTATCATAGAATGTTACTGAAAATACAAATAGGCTTAATAATTATATAACATGTGTCAGTAGAATTTTTTTTTTACATTATAGATGATGGCAAATAGAACTGCTGAAACAATGGATAAATATGAAGTTTACATTAGCGCATAAAGTGTGTTTGGGAAAAAATTTCTAGTTTTAAACTTATCTTTGTCTTTATGACTGACATTAAACAAAGATAACACAAGAAAATCAAAAGATGTGAAATGATTCAAAGAGGCCAAAACCTCAAAAGCAACAAGTTTGACCAAAACTACACTCTGCTGCGAAAACAATAAAGACTACATATATTCATCAATTATAGGTAACACGTCAAATGTAAAGCTAGAAATATCAGAAATCTGTCAAAAAAATAGGACTCTTCTTTAAAATACACTACAGAATCATTCTCAGTTTGTTTGTTTGTTTGATTGGGGTTTAAAGTCATACTCAAGGGTATTTCACTTATATGACGACAGATTGTCCACTTCATACTGTTCCTTGCCTAATTATGGGGGAAAACCTCATAAAAACCACCCCAGCGATTGCCGGAGCCACATCGTGTGACTCAGTTTTACTCATACACCCGTGGGTAGACAGACAGACTCGATCCTGTAAACGGCACATCGATGCAGGCTTTAGTAAGCACACTCGCTCGCCACAAAGCCACAGCCCCTGGCTAATTATTGTGTAAAAAACTCTTCCCGGCTGATTTATTGAACCTAAAGTTTATATGAAAAGCAATACATCATCGTAACAAAATGATCAAGGGAGGTAATAAATTCTCTTTGGTATCATTCAAAACCAGGAGGTCATCAGTTGCCGATGTATTTAACCATACTCCATGAACTTTTGGGGTAGTTTCTAAAGAATATGGTCATCTATTCTGTTAGAATCTAGCTCACTGATTGGTCGAGTGCACGGTTACAAATAACCATGTCCAGGGTTGAAATTTCGCAACCGGGTTACAAAACCCTATCAAACCAGTCTAAACCTTGAATAATTTTTCGCAGCCAGGTAACAAAAGCCCATCAAACCCCCCTAAACCCTGGATAATTTATATCAATAAATGTTCTTTCTATTTTTGTTCCTCAGTGAGTTTTGTTTTTCTCTCTGTTTAACTTACCAATAACTCCTACAGTATAAGATTCCATCATTGTCTGAAAGAAGAAACAACATACTGTTCAATTAGTTGAGATTTTAAGTAAGTTAGTGTAACCAAAACAATGATAAGTGAAGGTAAAATACCACTGCTAGCCAATGTTGCCATATGTCATTTGATCCACTCTGTTTCAATTAAATTTATCAGAAGTCCTGGAACTTAGATAATCAGTCACCCTGTTTCTGGATTTCTGGACAATACTTTGCAAAATATTACCAGTTTGTCAAAAATGTACACATAATTTCAGATCCCTATTGTAACTAAACAGTAAAAACTAATTACATTGTGACACAAATTTATATTGTGCCGAAAGTTTGAGGTGCATGAGGAAATGATGAAAGTCAATTCTACATAAACTGATATACTTCTCACCTTATCAGTTAAAAAGTGTTCCAGTTTGGTCATTTTTATCTGGAGATTGGTTCCACGAAGAGGTATTAAATTTAATCAACTATTACATGTTTCACACTACTTTAAAATTAATAGCCTATGTCTAATAAGCTATTAAGGATTACATCTAGTGATAGCGACTAATCACTTTAGAAGTAAATAGTTTCAGAAGTCTATTTTTATTATTAACTCTTCAGAATGGATGGATGGATGGATGGATGGATGGATGGATGGATGGATAGATGGATGGATGGATGGATGGATGGATGGATGGATGGATGGATGGATGGATGGATGGATGGATGGATGGATGGATGGATAAGTACTGAGTAAACAAGTTCTGTCCAATTTCTATATCTACAAATATGACAATATGAGTAAAATAATTGAGAAATTTATGATTTTTAATGCTGTGCTCACAGCTTTTTTGCTTATACATGTTCACTCCACATATCTGTGTGCCGATATTGATTCAAATATTGTTTGCTGTTTTATGCCACCTCCAAGTGTACATGTACTCCCAACGAGACATCATCAGCACAGTCACTATATTAAGAGTCATAAATAAATTTTGTGCAAAAAAAAAATCAATGTCATCCACAGCTGACAGAATCATTTTACTTTTATTATAATACAGATGTTGAGTGAAATAAACCACTTACAAATATGGTCAGGAGTATATAGTTTGTGGGCGTTTCCTGACGTTTTATCATCAGGGGAATGAGAATAACAATCGTCCCCAAGGCAGCCACCAACAACATCCAATTACTGTCAAAAAGATAAAGAAAAAACATACTTAAATTCAACCTCAAAAGCCTGAGTTGAGATGATTTAAAAAAGAAGAAAACTTTTTTTACAGGTTAAAATTTTGACCAACAGTCTGGTGACATGGCATAAATATGTTTTTTTTTCACCAATTGGGGTTTAATGCCATACTTAAGGTAATTTCACTCATTTTTATGAAACCCCTCTCAACGCCACGAGCAGCGAACAAAACAGGATGCAATACAAAACATAAAACAGACATACTTCCTATAAGCAATGACATAACTTTGAAAATTATTCTAAGGGCTAGTAAAGGACTTTGGGAAGCAGAAGAAACATTTTTAATTTAGAAAGATTAGAATTAATATTTAATATTGTCACAATTATCAAAAAGGTAACATATATTCATAAACAAAATTAAACTTGAGTTACTGTATTTAAAGTTATTTCAATCATATAGCAATCATATGTGAGAGAAACCCTCCATGGCACTGACAAACAATGCAAGATATCAAAATGGTAAGACACCAAACAAGGCATTACAGATTGAATTTGTGTTGCCCCACTAGGGCAACAGGAAGCACCCTTCTATGTCCCAACCAATGAAACAGGGCAATCATAATACACAACACATCCTCACCACAACACAGGGGTAGAAATAAGAATCTTAAGTCAGATGAAACATCTGGCATGACCTGAAAACCCTTAGTTTTAAAGACTTGCTCTACGAACTATTAGTTTAAATTGAAAACAGCCTAAAAACCAACTTGCCAGCAGGACTACTGTACGTCCACATTGGCCTGCACGCAGTGATTTTAACTGGCCACGGGCAGGCAGGCCAGCGGTTATTTCAAACCCTGCAACAGATGGGCTTCGTGTCACAATTAAGCATTGAGTACTGAAGCTAAAGACATCTCCATCATCACTTAGCAATTGGTTTATTAATGGACTTACTTTTGCTGGACATATCCTTTCACAGTTTCTGATGTGACAAACAAGGCACCCGTCAGAGTTGTCAACAATAACTGAGCTGTGAGAATTCCATACACTTTTCGTAAAAATCCTGAATAATAAAATATTAAATACATAAACAAGATGACTGCATTCTCCCCCATGTAAGACATCGTCTCATTCAGTTAAAAAGCCAATGATGGTGTATTGTTGCTTTGTTTAACATAGGTTTCACTACCAATTTGGCTACATACAAGACTGACAATGTAAAATTTATGATTATTATTGACAAAAGTTTTGCACTATGGACTCCTGGTGCTTGTCATATCATGTAGGAAGCTTGTGGTCTTGTCAGCTGCCTTAATTTTTGGCCACTTATGTGAAAAAAAGAGATGACCCTTGTAGGACTAAGATGTGTAGCATTTCAGTTTAATTTATAACGCTAAGCCGATACTTGATACTATAGGCAAAGGGGGAAATGTTCTTGTTGGGCTTCCATAGATAGATATCGAAAGGTGGGAAACAGCTGGTTTAAGCAACAGACAAAATTAAAAAAATAAAGTAAATCCAGCTTTTCAACTTTAACTAATGTTATCCCACAGCCAGTCAAGTCTATCCACACATATTAAGTTTTGTAAATTAATAAAAAAAACTGTTACATTTCACAGAATGTGATTCCTCAGAGAATAGTTAAGGTCCAAAAAGTAGTATAGCGTAAAAAAAAACTCTTTTTCTGTAAACACTTCCAGGTGAACTAGCCCGACAGCTAACTGCTCAAAAGCTATAATAGGTTTTTCAATAATTTCCAAGACTTATATATGTGTGGATTAGGGGTGTCACAGTACAACGATCTTTGCTGACGATATGATGAGATATTATATAGCCCTGTATCATGATAACCCATAGGTGTGTGTTGATATATTTATTTAAATCTTCTAATGACTTTATTTCACAATATTTAACATAAACAATGCCATGGAACAGAACTGCAGAGTAGCAGAAAAAGCGAGAGATTAATGTAAATATTTTGAGAACCAGAAAGGATACCCCACTGCACAGTTTCTTTACTGTGCATTGATTATCTGCGACAGCCGGTGAGTCGATTGAAGACTGTTTTAAAAGAATTTGGCCAGCATTGAGACATGTCTCAATGATTGGCAGGAATTAAACTCTGTGTTATTAAATTTAATTTAATTCTTTTCTTATTAAAGTATCGCATGTTGCATTATTGCACATGATCCGATCAAACTAAAGATTTGTTTGTTTGTTTAATTGGGGTTTGTCGTCATACTCAAGGGTACTTCACTTATATGATGATGGATTATAGACTTTACACTGTTCCTTGCCTTATTATGGTGGAAAACCGGGGAAGTAACCTCGAATAACCACCGCCACGATTGCCGGAGTAACATCGTGTGACTCGCTCATATACATGATGGTCGACAGAAGGACTCGATCTTGTGAACAGTTAATTGGAGTAGGATTAGACAGTGTACATGCTACCACTTAGCCATGGCCGTTCAAACTATAGAAGGCCACTATGGAACTACAGTATAAATCGGCAGCGTGACTATCGTAGGGATTCCCTCTGGAACTGTTGGTCATGTACCAGCAGCATACAAGGCGCATACAAGGCGCAACCTTGTGACACACCTTTATGACATCGAATGTAAACTAGTTATGAAAACCAGTCCCCATCAAGGCCTTAAGATCGTACAAGATACACGTTCAATAAAGCTAATTTCAATGACAATATAATATCACATATATTCCCGCTAGCTACCTTGTTGGCTTTCTCCTTCATGTGCCTTTCCTACGCTGACTGGCAAAATGCATGCGCATAAATCCAACAAGGCAAAGTTATAGCAGATTTTGGATTGATCGACGGAATGGAGTGGAGAAAAAGTGGTGTATGGCCATTGAAGTATTTAAGTGCTGAAGGATGCCAACAAGGTACATGTAGGTACATGTTCTACTACCAGGAATAAATGTGATATTGTTATTGGAATATTTTGGATGATCATTCTTGTGTGGAACTTGGTGCACTGCTTACACATATGTTTGGTATGTACAAATTGTTACCAGTGAGTCTATATGCAGCCCCTCGATTTGAAAGTAGACTCATTCGAGAGAGACGTAATGAAACCAGTTTACTTTCAACTTGATGAGGTGACAAATGTCTGCTGCTTGGTAGATTTTGCCACACTAGTTTATTTTTTATCCCGATTTCTTGACAAAGTTTGTTTGGATTACCATAAAAGACGATGCAAATGTTTGTTTCTATGTTTGATTGGTGTTTAACGTCGTACTCAAGGGTTTTTCACTTCTATGACGACGGAGACAAAAATAAAATGTACAAACAGATCAGCTTCCTGTTCCCTTTAGCTCTGAGAACACCAGGGAAACAGAAAGCTCCTCTTTTCTCGCCTCTTATGATCGACTGAGGAAGCCGAGGGAGTATTCTGCAGGACTGCCCAACCCGCTACCCCACGGGGGCCATGCCATATGTGAGATCATTTCAATCATACTACACCATGCCATACAATTGAACAATTGCCTCATTCGGATACCCAGTTTTAAGAAATTTTAACTTGCAGCGATGGGGAAACTATAAAAATTACACACCCAGTTATTTATAAAGTGAAGCAAAGTGACAATTTTAGACCCCATATTTTTTTATTTCTGGCTAAGCCCCTGTCCTGAGCCTTTTAAGCTAGACTGAAAGTATGTCCGGGGCAGTGTCATTTTCCCATGTCCTCAACTATTTCAAATATTGGAGTGTTGATAAACATGTTATGATTGTTAGCCTAACCCAGCTACAATACTTGTCAGTTGATATAGCAACAATTTTATTGTTAGCTGATGGATGGTTCTCAGGCTACAAACTGCTCAATCAGCACCATATAATAGGATTTCATCACAGGATTAAAGGTGTTTTGGAGGATCCAGAGTGGGGGATGACTCGACTCATTCCTTTAGACCAATTTACAATAATAAGTGTAAGAAAAACAAAACTATTTACCGCCATTCCGATAGCCATTTGAGCCTCTGTGACTGTATCCATCGGTGAGGAGACCACAGGACTTTTCAGTGTTATCTTTTTGGTTAATGCAGATGTCAGGTCCTGTAATGGATCACAATGCTACGAATATTTATTTGACAGATTTGTGTTAGTTAAGAGGACATGCAATGTCTGTTTGTTTTGTTTGATTGGGGTTCAACGTCGTACTCAAGGGTATTTCACTTACCATGAACGGTACATGGAAGTAGGCGTTAGAAATCGTACTCACTAGGCAACGGGCCCGGAGGTGCAATGACCTTATCCTTTAATAGACAAGCTGCAGGTCCCCACCTGAAGACATATATGCTCGCAATCCTCAGGTTAAATCAGCTTTTGGACAACAATCATGATGTCTATCTCTTAAGAGTGAAGATTATGTTTGATTATGGTTTAACACCATACTTGATGCACCAGCCCAATGGGTAAAAGAAACCACCCTCTATAGTCCACACAACTGACAACAAAACAGAGATAAGAAATAGACAATCACAAGAAACAACACAAGAACATCACAAACAGATTGCAGGGTCAAAATGGTCAGTGGTTCCTTTGTTTTACAACCTCAAAATGTTGCTGATGAGCCAAATTCACGCCAAGCTGAACTGAAAAGGTGTTGATTTGGACGGAATAGCTAAAATCATCCATATAAACAAGATAACTGTAATGTGTTGATGAACTCAAATTGTTTTTGATGACCTCAAACTGTGATGACCTCACATTTGTGAACATTTTGACCCCTGGATAGGCTTGTTGCCCCGTAACTACGAAAACACCAGGGCAACAGGAAGCGTCCTCTTAATCTCTATGTATTCCAAGTTTGAAGTATATCGGTTAATTTATTCTCGAGTTAATTGGTTAATTTATTCTCATTGTAGGAAAAGAAATCAACAGGGTATGACTTTAGATGCAATGACTTATTTGTGTAATGTATTGGTCGCCACATCTCCAATTTGTGTGAACCGTTTTACTGTTCCCCAACAACAACAACAACACCATTTTGAACTAACTGCTGTTTTTCTCCTTATAATCAATGTTAAATAGTGTAGACAAAAAGTAATGAAACATTTCGCTTTTGTTTTAGTATCGTAATTTAAATCTAATCCTTTTTTTTAGGGCCTAAAACAAATTGGGCCAGACAGGCAGGGTTTTTTTTTTGGCCAATAATTTTTTTTTCGTAGTGTACAAAACAGTAGATATTAAATAAAACTAATACAGATGGCAGCATAAATGAAAAACATAACAACAAACGATTTTGCTATCAAAATATGCCAATTTGAAAATTTGAAAAAAAAAAAATACTCTTTTTTTTTTTCAAAAGCCAATAAAACCTTAGACTGGGAGCTATTTCGTAAGGGCTTAGGCAGTCAGGTTAGAGGAAACAAGGCATTTTCTTTTTAAGGTCTAACAAACTACTGTTATCATCATATACATAATGAGTAGTTGAATAGTATTCGAATTTCACAAAGTGGGTAATCGGTTACGAAAATCAGTACCTGTTTCAGCACTACCTATAATAAATAATAAGTTAAGGATACTCTAATTGTTAAAAAAAAGAACTAAGCATAAAAAAGGTAAACCTGTCATAAAATAAGTCAGAAATACATTTTACCCGTTTTCTCTGCTTTCATTTTTCAGTGTACTGTACTTGTAAAAATGCCTACTCCTCGGCTGTTATTATACCCACAGAACTGATTTTTTGCACAGTTCATCTCAACATATAAAACTAAAAAACGGTCATTCAGATTTTTTAAAGTTTTTTAGATAAAGTTATAAAAAGTTGAAATTTCACTATTTTATACCCACAGAACTGATTTATGCACAGTTCATCTCAACATATAAAGCTTAAAAATGGTCATTCAGACTTTTTATATCTTTTTTCGTTCTTTGGATAAGGGGTGGTTAGAGTAATAATAATAATAATATTTTATGATATTCCTGCAATCTGTTTTATAGGGGCACGTTTCTATAAACTGTAGTTGTGTCTGAGTTACAAATGCCACTTGCCAGCTTGGTTTTATACAGCAAAACTGACATTTGATAATAAACATTTTATTATTTTATACAGATGGCAACATCAACGTGTTGGTTGGGTTATGTTGCTGTATCTTAATAAATGCCCTATTTTAAAGATTATTCATTGGTATTGCAATATAACTTATGTGTACGTAAAGCCGGACAAAGGGGTACAGTTAGATTTCGCAGCATTGAAATCCAGCATTGAGAAGCGGCGTCTCAATCCTTAAGTCTGTTGCGAAAAGATAATGTTGAATTACAATGTCAGGAAATTTGGTTTTGTCTGGAGTAATTGGAGGCGAAAGGTTTACATAAAAAATGATTAAAATGTTAAAACTCATTAGTCATGGTATTATAGCTCCATAAGGTACCCTAATTCTATGTACATACAGTGTCTATATATACGCTGCTTAATCTTTTTGTTTTTTCACAATTTCACTTATAGATTAAACTAGATTTGGGGACTTTTTACCGGTAGCATGGTTTGAGTAATCATGTTGAAAGTCCACGCTTAAAAGTAGGGGAAATAAAACCATGGAACAAAAATAGAAAGAACACCCTGATCTAATTCACATCCACTTGCATTACTTTTCATTACGTCAATACATTGTACAAATCTCCCCTAAACTTTATGCAGCACAATTAAATATATGTAACTGCTGATCTCCATGTTTGAATGTGTAGGAGTTTAAAGAATCGTTTAATCCTGGCACCCTGGCAAGCAATTTATGACACTTCTTATCTGTAAGGTTTCCGCTTGAAGTTTGGTGAGTCTAACGAGAGGTGGCACAACAGTAAGGATAGGCCCAGATGCTACTACTTACATATTTTTCTACGCGAAACCAAAGGAAATGCCCCGTAGCCTAAACATGTGACATTTGCCATTTCCCGTTGGATCACAAACTACAACATCTTTTCTCATAATAGCGTTTTGATACAAGACTTGGTTTTGAAAAGACCGCAACCCTACAAAGCCGTACAAATTTTGGTTTAGCAGTTCTTCGACATAAATTCACATCACACATAGCAGAAATATGTAGGAAACGCTCTAACACTCCTGTCGCGAACATTTAACACGGGTGTTAAAATGCTACTCTTTAAAGCATTCATCAAATCTAACTTCACATACTGTAGTCTGATCTGGCATAATTGTCCGAAATCTGACAATGACAAGCTAGAAAAGATTCAAGAGCGCGGCTTACGCCTTGTTTTTAACGACTATGTTAGTACTTATGAAGAACTTCTATCTCGAGCTAAAATGTCATCACTCCTAGTGCATAGGCAACATCTTCTGGTGACAG
>JAVFBX010231417.1:0-10815 GCA_034783855.1 Mopalia kennerleyi | reverse complement strand
TTAACGGAATTTGGTGATTTGTAATACCATCCGTCATCTTAACAGGAGGAAGCTAAATACCAAGTTTGAAGTTAATCAGTAAATTTGTTTTCAAGCTAGCGTGTTCACAAGCTTTTGTGACGGACGGACGGACGGACGGACAGACGGACGGACGGACGGACACGAGTAGCATTTCTAAGTCCCCCCCTACTATAGTAGTGGTGGACAATGAAGCCTGTCCCATTTAACACTATGCAAACACATTAACAGGTTGATGATGCTACTATGCATTAAATCTATTTCTCACAGAACATAAAAGAACTTTAAATAAGAATCATGAAATTTCAGAATCTGTTCACAGGAACCATAAAATTTCAAAGTCCTAGTTCAATCTATGCCTTGTTAGACTTGTTTGATTTCATAGACTTGGTTGATTCCCTTGACTTGGATCTTGGCTTCTCTGGCTTTGTTGGTGGTTGAGCAACTGGCACAGGGGCGATAACTTCTGCTACTTGTGGAGGAGTCTTGGGGTTAAATCTAGGTGGTGGACCTTCAGAAAAGCAATAAAACATAAATATAGTTCAGTATTTTCGTTATTTTGGGATAACACTTTCTACGTTACGAAAATACTGTTAATTTTCACTTTCTAAAAAAGACACAAAAATTATTCATAAATACAGTTCAACTAGCTTTTTGGTACTAAAATATGAAATTCAGTGAAGCATTTGAATGGTTGGATGCCCAATAGATTTCCAGATATTGCCAACAGCAATATAAATGTTTAACATATCAGCCCCTTCCACAGCCAGGTGTGGAAATGTATGTCCGGTAAAAATTGAGATTGTCTTGTAAAGTTCCCCAGGATTTAACCGTGTGTTATATGGCCTGCAGGATAAAATTGGAGAAAAAATATTTGAAACCTTTCCACCCCTGACAGCTATAGTTGGATGTAGCGGAGGTTGGGAGGGAGCTTCCTGTTGCCCTCAAACTTTCACAGCCAAGGGGCAAAATGAAGCAGATCTGTTTGTGATGTATTCGTATTATGTCCTGTGGTTGTTTTATCTTATTTTTGTTGCCAGTGGTGCCGAGGGTAGTTTCCTTCACCCATTGGGCTGGCATGCCACCATGTGAGTGAAATAACCCTAAGTCGACATCAAACTCCAATCAAACAAACAAAAATAATCTTATACTCTGTTATAGATTTGTGAAATTATATTAGCTGAAGAAAAAGTCTTAAATGTGCATCTAAACCTTTTAGCAAGGTATGTTATTAGATTTTAAAAAAGTAAGTCTTATGACGCCATGGCATCTTTGCACCGACAACACATTCGTTTTTTTTTCTTGGGTTGTTTTTAAAAAGGCAACAACTGTTCATCATTCTGATGTCATGGGAACACATGCAATGCTTACTTCTAAAGTTTTCAAAACTCACTACAAAAACAAAGCTACTTTGCAATTCTTGTATTTGATGACAAACTTAAAATAAATCTTGTCCACATTTTCTAAGTTTGCCACCAAACACCCACAATGCAAAGTTATTGTAAAAGTAAAATACCCATGATGCAATGCCAACCAGCAAACTAATCATCCTTCTTAGGGACCATATACATGTACCTACCCATTGCCTCCGGCCTGGGAATAAGAGTCCTCTCCAGCTTATATTGTAACTCCTCCATAGATTGCCCAATGGCAGTTTTCAGGTATTCTGTAGTGGATGTGGCAGATGCGCCCAAAATCTCCTTTATTATCATCGCCACTGACTGAAACACGACAAAAATCAAAACATTAACAAGCTGAAGGGCATACTTTGATGGTAGTCATCACCTTGACTGGTGTTCAACATTGTAGGTCCTTTTACTCATAAAGTCAAATTGTTTTGGACAGGTTTATAAATGTGCTGCTGAGCACAAGTATATTGATTTTGTTTGTTTGATTAGGGCTTTACGCCATACTTAAGGTTATCTCACTCACTTGATGGCATGCCTGCCCAATGGGTGGAGGAACCCACCTTCGATGTCACTGGCAACCAACAAAGACAAGACAGAACAAATATATGATGTATTACAAAGACCTCCCGCACAGATTAGGTTCATGTTACTCCGTAGCTCTCCTGAAAACTCTATCCCAACCTTCTGCCAGTTTATTTACACCCAGGCCTGATGCCCCGCCCATCCACAGCACAATGACATCAAGTCTGATACCCCACCCAGTCACAGTAAATGGACACCTGATACCCCACCCAGCCACAGCATACTGACAGATGGCCTGATACCCCACCTAGTCACAGTATATGGACACTAGGCCTGACACCCCACCAGTCATTATATACAGACACCAGGCCTAACCCCACCCAGTCACAGTATATGGACACCAGGCCTGACAGTGACACCGCATCCAGTCACAGTATATGGACACCAGACCGAGGACCCCACCTAGTCCTGGCATACTGACATCAGGCCTGATACCCCACCATATCCGTGTACTAACACCAACACCTCATACCTACCCAATAGGAGTATACTCACACCTGTCTAAGACCTGATGTCCTGATATTCTGGTATTCAGAATAGGCACCGAAGCAAAGACAAAACCCCAAAGCGGTAACTTTGGTCTGCTATCCATTTCCAGCTGCAGACAAGCAAGGAAAAATTAAATTTCACCAATCTGTATGAAATAAATATTTTCAGTATTTGAAAATTTACCTCTTTGTTAATTGGTCCTTCAATTGATTGTACATTTGCTCTTGCTGTAGATTTTATTACAGCTTTCTTTTCAGCAACTTTCTGTAATTCCTGCTGCCATTCTTCTGCCTTTCTTTTTCTTCAACAGCTTGATATTTCTTATCGTATTCCCAGACATCTTCCAATTTTCCATTGTTTAAGTTTTCTGGCTCTGATGGTGGAATGACTTCAACTTCTATGAGGGGAATTTGTTCGTCTCTCGGAATTGTAAATACATATTGGAAAAGTTTATAATGGGCAAAAAAAGTTGAGAAAATAAAGTCTGTGTAAAGTTTATAATTTCTCTCCCCGGTTAACTGAAGAAGTGGTTTGGAGAGCTCTGAGTACAACTTAACAGCTTCAACCAATGGCATACCTACAGAAAGATAAGAAAAAAAGAAATGAGACAGAGTATTTTGTTTGTTTGATTGGGGTTTAATGCCGTACTCAAGGGTATTACACTTGTATGACAACGGATTGTCAGCTTCACACTTTTCCTTGCCTTATCTCTGTGGAAAACCGAGAGGAAACCTCATAAAAACCACCCCTGCGATTGCCGGAGCCACATCGTGTGACTCACTTATATACAAGAAATTCGTTTGTTTGATTGGTGTTTAACGTCGTACTCAAGGGTATTTCACTTATATGATGACGGAGACAAAAATAAAACGTTCAAACAGATCAGCTTCCTGTTCCCTTTAGCTCTGAGAACACCAGGGCAACAGAAAGCTCCTCTTTTCTCGCCTCTTACGATAGACTGAGGTAGCCAGGAGAGTATTCTGCAGGACTGGCCAACCCGCTCCCCCACGGGGCTATACAAGAAATGAGTAAGCAGATATATACTATGGTTAAGCACAGAGCTTTATACTATAATATGATTGGATACTGTATGTTGCCCTGGTGCTCTCAGAGCTACGGAGAATCAAGAAGCTGATCAGATTTGTTATACTCCGTCCATCCTTAATAATTTATTTGTTTCCTGTAACCCTGCCTACCCCCAAAATTCAAGGTAAAAAGAAACAGAATGGTTGGTATTTTTTTGGCCATTTTCAGAAATATGGGAACTACTTTTCATGAATTAGAAAAAAGAAAAACCAAAAACAGATGGGTTCTGTTGCTTTAATTTTTCAAAAAGAATTAAATACATATTCATTAAATAAATGCAGTAGCCTACAGCAAGGCATAAATAACAAGTACATGTATAAATTTGTTTATTCAAATAAACTGACCATATGGCACAATTCAAACAAAAGCGTTTTTTTATGTTATTAATTAAAAGAATAATAATTAAAAAATATAATGCCTACCTACCTACAGGTACTTACCCACTTTTTTATATTCTTGTTATGGGAAACAAATATATTATTTTGGACGGCCTCAGCCTCAGTGCAGTTTCTACAGTTAATTTAGTTCCACAAAAAATATGATCTCCCAAAATATTACATCAGTCCCCAGATTAATATAATAATAAATTAATTCCTATTTTTGTAAGAACCTGTGTTATGATCAGGTCGGAAAGGGAAAACAGAATTGCCTACGGTCAACGTATTGGGGATAGGAACCTGGACTAATTTTTCTACAAGCTGTCCTGATACTTCATGTCAAATTTGATACTCAGAAACGGGGACCTTGTTCAGCTTCAGGTAGTGTTAATCAATTGGACAGCTCTTACCAGCAAATAATTTATTAAAATTCGAACACACGAGTGCTGTATGAAAAGACATGCATCCTTTTTCAAAGTTGGGACTTTAGGGTACTATTAAAAACAAAGAATTTAGGGCACTGTGTGTCATATGACAAGTTATATGGATTAAAGCGAAGCTGAGGTCCAGGGAACTTTTTGTGATGGTGACTGTCCATAAACTGTCATGAAGGCAGCGCTTTCATTGCTGAATAAAGTAATATTCTCTGTTTACCAAATGACACTTTAATGTTGAGCAGAGAGTGCTTCCAAGGGAAGTAACTCAAAAAGGTTGTGGGCCAATATTAGGTTGAGGGCCAATATGACATAATATGGCCCACAACAAAAACATGCGAAGAATAGGGAGATATTAAAAAGGAAAATAATATGTTTGGTTTGTTTGTTTGATTGGGGTTTAACGTCGTACTCAAGGGTATTTCAACGACGGATTGTCCACTTTACAACGTTCCTGGCCTAATTACGGTGAAAAAAATGTAAAGAAACCTTGTAAAACCCATCGGCACTATGGAAAATAATATGATATTTGATTACACTTTTGTGTTTGTGAGAAATTTGGCATTATATCCAGGACTAGTGAGTTTGTGTAAGCCTACCTTTGGTGCCGGTGATTAATTCATCTGCTGTTGATAAAACATAAGGTATATGACTCCATGGGAAACCTTTCTCAGCAGCAAACTTCAGATGATCATGGAGGTAGTCCAAATGTATGCTCTGCCTAAGGTTGGTTTCTTCATCAACAACCTTCCACTTCAAGCAGCTTAATAACTCTAGTCTTCCTTCCTTCTTCTGAAAACAGAAGAAACACACAATTTGGAAGTCCTTTTTGCAATTTATTGGATTTATTAAGGATTGACTACTGTACGTAACAAATTAAGCTAAATACGCTTTTTAATTTTACACAAAAAAAAGATTGCGAAACTAAATCCAGCCATTGTTAGATTACATGCAGAAAATCCGAATAAGTGAAATACCCTTGAGTACGACGTTAAACCCCAATCAAACAAACAAACAAACAAACATGGTCCTGTAAGCCATGTTTTGATAAAATAATAATTGTCTTTAAAACATTCAAACAGACTGTTAAAATACCACGGATAAAGTTATAATTTAATTATGCTTCATTCAAGATTATTGATAACGACATTATGACAGAACAGCTGATCTAGTAGTGTATTGCATCGATGCTGAATATAATTTGTATCAATAAACTTATGTAATCTGTACTAGCAGAGAAATTTCTGAAGTTTGGTTTCCCCCCAAAATATAAGCTAAAATTGATGTCAATGTATTCGCTTTGTACATATGATTATTTGTGTTAAAATCAAGACTTACATTTCAACGACCAGATAACCCAAACTATGGTCTTATAAAATTGGGTTAGGAACCTGGAAAACATTTCTAGAGTTCCCTGGCTTAATTTACCATCATTACAGTGTTGTGTTTCTTTGAGTGTCAATGCCCAGTTGGTAACCCAAGGGGTTTATAGCTAATACGGTCAATATTCTAAACCAATGCATGGAAATTGAAGATTTTCCCCTCTAGGCCTATAATTATATAACACACGTTTTTACAGGTTTTTGTTTTCAGATAAAGATTATATAAATTGCCATTAAAAGGCTCAACTTATGTTAAGTATTTTTTCTATTAAAATGTATTTTTTCCCTATTTAAATTGAATATTTTATCGTTGATATCGAGTGTTTTTTTGGTGCAAAATAGTGGAGCATTTTATTCAGTCTACAGGCATCTTTGATGCCCGTAGGTTGGAATTCTATAAAATCTGCACTCTAATGATAGTTTGTTTAATAAACCGAAATTGTTGCTATATTTTATTATGTGGAACTTCTGCGTATACAATTACAAGTGAAACTGATGAAAATGGAATATCAGAATTGATACCGTTAATTAAAACATATTGGTCTAAATCTATATCACATGTGCGTAAACTAATGTTCTACACCCATTAAGGATGCTCTAGAAAATCAATGCTAAACTTTCTACGTATCAAAACACTTGACATGTTTTTTACCGACAAGGATGCAACATGACGAACTTCGTCTGCTGTTATTATCACCGCCGCCATTTTGTTGCTAACCACTCGTCTCCCTGTACAAAAATGAATCCTTTCTCAAATAAATTACACCATTAGATACCAAATTTAGGCATGGCAAATAAACTACATTCTTCTCAATGTAATTTTTAACAGACAGCGTTTGTTCCGTCCGAAAAACAACTGCAATAAGCACAAACACGGGTTATAACAGCCCGTATCGATGTAAACAACCACCTTACGTCACGTGACTAGAAACGCACTATAGCGAGAGTCGCGATGTAAACTAATGGCGGACACTGGATGGTTATAACGCACTTTGTGAGTATTGCAACCTTGTTTTTCACGCTTTATGATCAAATGTCACTTAAAAAAGAATATCCGTTTTGTGTACTAATGTATGAATTAGTATTTTACGTTTTAATTGCGATGCATGAAATATAAATAATTAGTTATTTCAATGATTTAAGGCATAGCAGTCATCGGCTATACATGTACAAGTATATGCTTATAGCGACAGTCGTTGAGTGTCAGGCATTTTCATTTTTTCACGTTCCTATGAATTTTTATTTTACTGTTATGTCATGTTGGTGGGGGGGGGGGGGTACTATCACAGCACACTGGGGCCCCCTAGACCCTGTAAGCTCTCGAATTTTACACATCGCAGGCCTCGAAATAACTCACCGGGGTGATAAAAAAATCGATCCCCTGGTTTTAGTCTCAGGTGATCGATTTTGAGAATGCTTTAAAACAGGGTCTGTTGTTAAACAAATGGTAAAATAGTGAAAATAATAAAACAAAAAATAATTAAATTCAAGACAGTTTATAAATATTCCATGTAATACGATAATCAATTGAATCCTGTGAACTTCAAGGCTTAATAGGCTATATCTTCACCGAAATTTCCAGTTCTGATTTTAGCCTACATTGTATATATCCAAAACATTCACATCGGCAAACTGTCGTATAAATCCGAAAACAACAACAACATATACTGAATACGAGTTTTATGTTCGTCCTGTCTCAGGCGCTTATGTGTGAGAAAAAGTTATCGAAATTGGCCGTTTTGTAGTTCGAATGTTCCGTTTTTACATGACAACAGCATTTTCAATTTTGTTGCGATGACAGCGAATTAACAAATCTCGATTACGCTCTCATTTACAGGTGCATTTATTTATTTTACGACATTGGCTTTGGATTCAACCGAAATGTGGAAACTTCCTATCATTCAGTGTTTGCGCTTTTGTTTTACGACAATGGTCGATTGGCGGCATCCCGATAACCAGTCAGACTGTCTGACCTGCCAATACAGCAACAATGATTTGAACTCGTCGCTTTTTTGCTTTTTTGCCATTTCCATGTGATTTATGAAAGTTTCTTTTAAACTGAATAAAGTTACATTTATTTGAAAGTACTAGGCACACATCACATTATGTTTTTGTGGGAGGCGGGTAAGGTTAGTGCTGGGCTCAGCGACCCAGCGTGGGCAGAATCCTGTATTTTACCGATCTGCTGAAAAGCACAAGATGATCGAAAAATCGTTCTTCCGAAATTCAATTTAGACGATTGACAGGTGATCGATCAGTTCGATCGTCTACTATTTTGAGGCCTGCATCGGCATGCGCGTTCTGGGCCATTTTCGTCATATGTAACTAAAGTGGTTAACTATGAGTTTTAATATCAGTTTCAAATGTTTTTACTTGCTTATTGTATATTTTTGAAAAGTTTCCAATTTTTAGTTTGCTACATATATGTGGCATTTTGCACTAGATCAGTTATTTGTAGTGGATCTTTAAACGTTGGTTACTCACATGCGCGGTGAAACATGAGACGAGTTTCTACATAACCGGCTAACCACAGGCATTTTTTTCTAGCCATACATGTATGAAACTAATATTTCTCCCAGAGACAATTTTCTAAATAGATATTAATCTCGGGCTGTTTAGATTTGTGTTTCTCTTGTGTGCTAGTATAATAGGTCTAATATGGTTAACTAGGACTTTTGATGTTGGTCTTCATCTTATTTGGGTATTGAATCTGAGTTTTAGCTCGCCAAGGGGCAATGTTGCATATCTGAGAGACTTTTTACACCAGATCAGTTTATTTGTACTGTCAACTTATCTATCAGCTTGCTGACCACATACGCTAGCCTGTGAATAATCGTGGCTGGGTGTGGTAGAGTTTGAGTTTTCTATAGGAGCGAGTGGACATGTCATTTTATTTATTTGATCTAATGGTTTTCAGAACAAATCTATACATCTTTCTTCTCATAAGTAAAGTTAGATAAACTTTATTTCAATGAAAAACTAACCTAGACAATCTTTTTACAACTAGTTCTGGAAGAGTGACTTATAAATAATATATATATTTTTTTATAATTAATGTATAGGAATGTCTGCTTGTTTTCAATTGGAGTGAGTTGGGGGGTCACGAGACAACTTTCTTTAGGGACAAATGCCGCCCTGGTGCCTCCACTGATCAATGATGCTTCTCATCAAACGTGCATTGTGTTATCACTTGTATAGGCATACAGTCCTTCTGTTGTGGGTTTTTGAAAAGTTTTTGTTAATATAATTGGGGTGGTGGGGGGGGGGGGGCTGCTTTCAACTTTGTGAAACTAAGCTAGCATTAAATGTGACATGAAGTTAAATCAATGATATGCTACATGTAACTACAGAGTTGTAACAAACCAACGCATGTCACCTGCGCTTTACAGCTCTTCACCATCCGATTTAAATGCAGACCTCAAAACTTGAATTAGGTTAACTGAACGACTTAATACAGGTTAAATAATAAATATCCTCATCAACTCAATTCTGTATCCTTTAATGAGTGATAAATCACTGTCCTACATTTAGATTTAGGCTAGCTGTGGACAGTGTTGAATGTAAACCTAGAGAAAATTGGTGATGAAAATTAATTGTACAGGCAGTCACTCTCCTTATTCTCAACTTGGGTGAGGACAAGGCTGTTGTCTCTTGTGCAGAAGAATATAGATCTGTACCATGTATATGTCTAAAAGCAAACACACTGGCACAGGGATGTAGAATAATAAAAATCTATGAATCATCTTATGTTCTAGATAACTCTAAGAGACAAGTTTCTTAATAAACCTTAATCTCGAGTAATGGGAAACCTACATGTGTGGACATCTACTAAGAGAGAAGGTAATGACCATTAATACGGTGTATAAAATATTGTTAAATATGTAGCTAAAAAGATAAAAAGATTATCGTATATATGAATACATATATATATGCATGTCTATATTTTTTGGAAAGCTTTAATACTCAGGATTACATAACATATATGTGAATGTAGTGGAAATCGAGTTATTATTTCTAAAAATAGTGCAAAATGAGTAAATCTCAACAGAAAAAAATAGACTGTATTTTTCATGGTTTATGTCTCGAAGTACAATAGCGATAAGACTCAATTAATTAATTGATGGAGTGGAATAGTTTTGAACTAGTAAACTGTGTCTCATTTTTTTTAAAATTTGATAAGAACGAACCCAGTGGATTTGTTTTGTCTATCCCACCTTGGAAAGTCTTATAAAATATTTTAAAAATCAAGGACGAACTTCTGAAAAATTGAGGCACCATTTACTAGATCACATTGTGCTCTTTAAAATGGTGCAAATTTGAAGTTTCTAACATGAATACTTAGTTTTCTACAAATACTCCTTGGAAAATGTAGAGCCTGCTTTAAACTGAAGTGCCAGAAATAGGCAATTAAAATTTTAATACTGTAATATGAACAAGAAAAAACTCAAGTAAAGGCTCCATTTTAACTGTTTGTAATGAGAATATTTTTTTTCACCAACATATAGTTTGAATATCTAACTTTTAATCTAAATGATAAAAACAATTTGGTTCATTTTGAGCCCATTAAAGGGGTCCAGCAAAATCTTAAGTTTAAGGTTATGGTCAACTTAAACAAAGTACAAGTTTAACCCCGAAGGCTCAAGTAAAATAACTAGGATTGATAGAAATCATTATGGGGGCCAACTATTATTACACCCCCCCCCCCCTCCCCCCACTCAAAAAAAAAATCAGCCAACCAAAAATAAAACAATGATTATTCAATTAAGCTGTTAAAAATTAAAAATATACCTTTACTTAAGAATTATTCCATTATTGTATGAAAATTAAAATTAAATCAGAGTTTTTAATAAAATGTCAAAGGATTTTCATTGTATTTAGTAATTAGCTACTTTTTACAGCAGATACAGTTAACTTAAAGCATACTATTTTAAGATCAAAGAGCAGTCAAGGTGCAATTTTATTTAATTTTGGTAAATCTATAATTATTTTTTTAGCAAAAATCTATATATGATATAACAGAGACGAAGGACATCCATTA